>QVNW01001161.1:0-26610 GCA_014825475.1 Pseudomyrmex flavicornis
AAGCGTTTTTTATTCCGATCAATGGTTGCAGAGTAAGTTGTGCTAGCAACAGCAGTGATAAAACAGGAAGGTTCAGCATCCTCTTAATGAGAAAGTAATCCTGATTTTTTTTTATTTGCTGTATCAATTCACATAGTAGTTCTTTATATGACACTAATAATTGATAATTTATTTGAACTAGCCTAGATATTACTAATAATAGGTATCAATTCACTGCGTTAGAGATCTCTTTATCGATTTTTCATTTTGTCAATTGTTTACTTAATTCTTCAATACATTATGATCAATCGTTTCTTTTTAAATCGCGTTTTTTTTCTACGTAGCTGATATCATCGCTGTTTACGGAGGTAAGAGTCTTTGTTGAAAGAGTCTGTGAAGCCGGGTGATTTTACGGCGTACAAGCGTGGATAGCGCTCGTTATATGTCGAGAGCACGATCTTCTCAGTCGCGGGGTTAGCGACCGTGAAAGTACTCCCTTGCAAAAGTAGGACGGCCATTTTTCAAAATCGTTGCGACGATTGCGTGCGCCCACAACCGACATACTTCGCAGCGGGTCGTTGCACCGCAGGTCGATTTCCTCGTTCTTCTCACCTTCGGTCGTCCTCGGCGCGCCAACTGTGAAAGAAAGTGCAATTTCCTAATAAGTGCGCGACTAACGCCGTCGCGCTAGTTAGTTCTTCTTCCTTTCGATTACACCGCTTTTCTCTCGCCGGTAAAAAGGATTCTTGAGATAATGCTTTTACGAGTCATCCGAAATACATATTGTGATTTCTTACTATTTATGCTTTGGAACTTTTCAACAGATATTTTGTTAGTAGGTACTCAATTTGGTATGAAGCTACTCTTGGACTTTTGATAAATGTTCACATGTTGGTATAAAAATGACACTAACGCGACTCAAACCCAAAAATCATTTAATAATAATTGCTTTATTAAGGATATATTTTGACAGCCGTCGATTGAAACTGTTTTTCTTACAACGTGATCCGATTGCTGTGTTCGATATATTTTATAAATATGTTCCTTTATTGATTACAAGTGAATCTTACGAAACGTACTTACGTACGAAACAAAGTCTTTTATAACACATAAATTGGAAACGGATCTCAGACGTAATTATATTTAGGGATTTTGTTATATGTGTTGTCTTATTATATGTGTTGATAATTTTTAATTACAGATACGATACACATTTCCTACACTTAAGTAACTATCCCGCTCAATACTACATTGATACATGTTACTTGCTCGAAATAAAAATATCGGTGCTAGATTGACTGATTTATCACGACGTTCGTTTCACAGGTAGCGCAGTATAACGGAGAAACTTACCAGCCTATTCCGCTATCAATTCTGAATTCATCATTTTGCAACAAATTATCAAACTTTTATTGAAGAGTTCGTTAAACATCTGGTATTCTTATTCGTCTTTCCTCCGTGCCGGTTGCATCTCTCTCTTTCCCTCTCATATATATATATAAGAAAAACGAAATTTTTCGATGGAAGCAGTATTCTATCTGTTTGTTTGATTGCGGCTCGAGATTTTTCCCGCGCACACCTTTTTGCATTCTTTTCACATGCTCTTTTTCTATTTTTTTTTCACTCTCTCATCCGCGTACATCCGACTCCGATGACGACGCGACGTGGGCCGTCAGGCTCCACCGTGTCGAGGGTTTCTTCTGCGTCTAATGTCTCATTCTCGTCTATTCGTGAAGCTGAATTCGTCACGCCGATATAAGTCGGCCAGTTATAACTAAAAGTATAGCTTTTGTCGCAGAACCGGGCGCGCTCCACTTGCTGCACTTTCATAACAGAACGAGGGAGAGAGCCGTGAACGAGTGAGAAATGATCGGCGAGAGGGCTGCTAAAGAAGAGGGAGACGAGAGGTGCTTTCCACTGTTCAGAATCAGCGAGAAGCGTCCTCCCGGCGCTCGTAACGGCGCGGTCTCTTCTTCGATCTCTTCATGAATATACGAAGAAGCGAACGACTTCAAAAACTAGGTCAAGACCTATACACCAGACGTATCTTTCTCCTCTGTATATCTCGTCTTTCTTCTTTTTTGTCGATTTCTAACTATTTCATTATTTACTAAATATTGAACTTATTGCTCTAATACCGGTAAAAAAGCGAGATATATATGTGATAATAAGATTGTCAATATTGTCATACATTGTCATATATTGTCAAAAAAAACTAACTGTATGCTATTGATTTTCATATAGCTTCACTTTGATTGTCTGCAAAAAATTTGTTACGCAGAAACTTGTTCTATTAAAAAAGAAAAATATGTTAAAACAGTTTCTTTACTAAATCTTTTCTGTAAACTTTTAATTTAAAATTTGCAATATAAAAAAGAAATATAATATTAATAAAGAAATATTAAAAAAGATGAATAAGTACTCTTAAACAGATGTATATTACTTATATTAAACTATGTTTTCCTTTTTTAATAATTTACTAAATTCTTTGTTACAAATTTTAGTTTTGTGCAGAAGTTTAAAATGTTATATTTGTTATTTATATTTATTTATTTCTGTTGTAGTACAAGATATGTTCTTTACAAATTGTCAAATATTTATTTCAAAGAAACAAAGCATTAACACAAGTTTTTCTTTATATAAAATATTTAATTATTTAAAAATATTTTAGTAATATACTATTAAAACAAATCTTTTGTGTAATATATTTCAATGTACGTTTTCATAGTGAATATATGTATATATTGTTTTTGTTTTCTTTGTTGAGCACGATAAACGTAATATAGAACGAAATTGAATTACCTATATCGGTAGGGAAAGCGGAGTCCGGAAGAAGAGCAGCGAGGGAGAAAAGCGCGATAGTGGAAAATAGAGGCGGCCGCGTGAGCGTTGTTTTATCCTCAACACGAAACGAAAGAGAGTGAGAACACGAACGCGAAGTAGGAGAGTGAACGACGCTGGAGAGAGTAGGCCAATGCCAGTGTCAGCAGCTCGGCTAGCCAGCCCCTCTCGGTCAGACAAACTTGATCGTGAAAACAGAAAAACCACGAGCTGCGCCGATTACGTTCTCGGCATGTTGAGATTTATTTATAGGTCCGCGCGCGCAACGATTTTCGATACAAAGCGGAAATGGATCGCAAATCATGGATATAAGATTCGAATAACATCAACGCGCGTATTAGGTTTTCATCGACTTTAGAAATCGCTGAACTTTACTGATTTATAGGAAAATTGGAATTTCTTATTGGTTTTTACTGATTATATTTCCTTGATAGCATTAATGAGTTCAACATAAACTTTTGGCAGGCTATTTTATTTAACTATTTTTTATCTATTACACGTGTCCGGCCTCGTCCTTTGCGGTCAAAGCCAGTCAGCTATGCAATTTCAATTCTCATCGACGTGCTTAATGAGGAGAGGAATGACGGCTCAATGAAAGATTTATGTGGATCATTGCCACCTATCGCTGATGATAAATATGCAATATTGAGTATCGAATATGACGTTGCTCACCAATGCGCAGCAGCATTCGTTATCTATCTGCGATTAGATAGATAGAGTGTATAAATTTCAGGTAAAATACATTTATAAATAAAAATATGTGTGTGTCTGTGATCTCAATCATTATACTTCAACCACTAATATTTCTATATAAGAAGTTTTACTACATTGTTGAGCTACTCATCTCATCTACATTTGTCTCAGTACTTTCAAAGAATGAGAAACGCTGCCGCAACAATCTCATTTCATATGTCAAGTGGATATAAAGTTGTCACTACTAACCTAAACACATACACACATGCACACAAATTGCAACTTGTCGTTATCTAGTTCATTGTCAGGAGACCGCGAGATACAAGATACATATATAATGCAAGTCGTCTAGTTAGACGAATCTTCAATCCGTGAGATGTCTATAAAAAACTGTTATTATTATTACATCCGTCGCGCGAGAAGGCAGGGAAAAACAGCAGACTTGCGGAAATTGTACTGTAAAGAAATACACTAACGTTAGAAGTAGAGCGACATAAATCAAGACATACTTTTGATTTTTCCGGAAAAGCCGATATCTACGAACATGAGATTGAAAAAGTGAGATTACAAAATAGAAATATGAAAAAAGATAGAGAAGGAAATAAGTTGCAGTAAAAAGTATCGATATATATATGTATATGTATATGTATATGTATATGTATATATATATGTATATATATATATATATAAAAGAAGAGAGAGTATTAAATATACATGTATAATTACTATGAATTTTGTGTGCAATCAAAAAAGATTTTTATAATGATTATTAGTTTTACGACGTTTTATACTCTCTCTTTCTCTCTCTGGTTTGTATATGTAAAGTTATTTTTTATAATAAAAACAATAAAAATACATAAAATATTTACGTAAAAAAATAAAGTGTACTTTGTACACACATTGCAACAATTTATCTATTTCAAATTATATATTCACCTGAATTGCGAATCATACTGATTAATAGAAACATGCTTTTAACGTGGTTCTCGAAAAGTTTCGATTTATTGTCAGATAAACACATAATCTAAAAATCTCTTTATTACTCAAGTTACCAAATAATTATGTATCTTTTTTATCTATATTTACCTACAGAATATTGTGTAAAGTAATGACTTATGTGAAAATTTGATATATTGTGTTTTATCTTTGTGTTCTATCTTTTATCTCGAGATATCAATAATACTTTTGAGAAGAAAGATTAAACTAAAAGTAGAAACTATGTTGCCACACGACCAAGTCGAATTTTGACATTGGATGACGACATATGAACGATGACGAAACATATCATACAGAAGACGAAGTTAAAAATTGATTATGAATAAGAAACTAGAAATTGAAGGATTTTCAGAGGTGAATGACTTGCATGAGATGTAGAACAAACAACTATTTCTTGAGTGACTGTTAATTTTTGACTGAAATGTGTAAAGTACATATATGTACACAACATGCAAAACATATTTATTTATTTTACTGACAATATCAGAAAAAATATCATATATTGTATAGATAATTGTTTATGATACATTTATTAAGAGAAAGAGAGAGAGAGAGAGAGAGAGAGAGAGAAAAAAAAGAGAGAGACATGTCCAAAGACAAACATTTCAAAATGAGGATAAAAGTAAAAATTATCTTTCCAATGATTGTTTAAGAAAAGTTGTTAAAAATTTTTATTCAATATTTAATTTTATTTGTTATTGTGGAATACTACAGTTACCTTTTACAAGAAATTCCAGAAACATATATCAGAAAAGAGCAGATATAAAACACAAACAATAGAGAAAAAAGTATGTATGTATAAAAAACTATATTTTTATGTGTTGTAAAAAAATATATTTATTTATTTTATATGTTTTATTATTTTTAATCCTGACATATTTCCGGAATTTCTTTTAAACTTTAAAAAGAGAAACCGTTATATTTAAGAAATTAATTAAAAAATTGACTATAACAATGTTACTAAAACATAATACAGGAACCATTGCCAAAACTAAATGGTTTTATAGATTTTGCTGAGAAAAAACCTGTTTCGAGGTATATAATATTGCGCAACGCGTGCGACTAGTGCGAAAGCGTGCTCAGCATAACTGGCAATTATGCGTGAGTGATTGTCACGGTATAATTAAGCATAATTCTGTATAAATTTATTTGGAAATTGTGATAAATAATTAAAAAAAAAATCTCTTAGTACTTTTATGACTGAAATTTCTATACCAAAAGTAAACTGGTCTTCTTCGCTCCTTTATCTTTTTAATCGTATACGTAACTACCGACATAACATTAAAAAAGAAAAGATAGTCTCAAAATAAGATGAACGTAACTAAAGAGAGAAAGTCTTATTTTGTATTTAAAATTTCAAATACAGAATTTTTATTTTAACTTTTAAATGAGTATATCTTAAGCTGAATTGCAATATGTAAAAATGCAATATATAAAAATGTATTCAAATAACTTGCGATAGGAAGCTAATTCATTGTTGAAAAAAATAAACAAACTTTATAATAAAAGTATTAACTTCAGAGTGATAAATTGTAAATTACATCCACACAGTGAAAATTGAAGTGCACGAATTTCATCAATGTTGATCAACATCAGTTTACAACTGATGTCAAACTAAATATATATGATGATTTTTATACGATCTGCCAAACATACTAGTCATTTCCAACATTACATAACAACAATGTGTTTGGGACACTGTAACAATATAAAGAAACAAGAGTGATACCTTTTGGATCAATCGAAGAATTTCGAATCACAGTCAATAAGCTAAACTGTGTTTCACTTTCGGTGCCTGAAAAATTAAATTCTTTGGACGAATCGGGTCCGACGTGTTCGCGCCGTGTCAAGGACAACGCGTCTATTCTCGCATGCTTTTCTGAGAGACACGAAAATCTCACCGTCTTTCCATTGGCGAGCGTTGTGCAAGTTGACGTCACAAATGGTTTTGCTGATGTATGCTTCCAACAATAATCTATGTATGTTTTGGGACTTACAATTAGAGAGATTACATATATGCATGTATAGCAGAAATGTAAAACCTCTTTTTTTACTAATTGTAAGTGTTAAAAATATGAAAATATACATTTTTTTAAATAAAATAAAAATCAAATAAAAGGTTTTACAATTCTGCTTCTGACATACTTTGTAGATAATTATTGTAAAAATATGTAGACAAATTTTAAGAGAATCAGTAGAAATTTTAAATATATCGTTTTGTAAAAACAGTATAAGTATTGTGTCAATATAAATTATATTAACAGTATAAGTACTGTATCATATAAATCATTATTTCTAATATTAAAACTCAATATTTTTCAACAATTTTGTGTCTTTTGTATTGTAAAACAATAAAGAATCAGTTATCAAAAAATTCTAAATACATTAGTATCTATATAATATTTATTTATAATACATTATGTGTATTATATTTTATATACACATAATTACATTAAATATTATATTATTTATCTTATTATTTATATTATTTATGTATTTACATTATTTATCATAAAATAATCAACATTTAAAAATAGAGTAACGAAGAAATAAATTCCAAATCGATCGGAGGTCCGATTGCGCGTCGCACCGGCCTCGCACTTACATGGTCTTATATTACATAAAATCTTCTACTTATGATATACTACAGGTTCCACAACAAATCCTATATTAAAAATAACTAAAATGAAATAAGAAAAGTATAGGAAGTTTATATTTATATTAGCAGTTGGTAATAAAATGATAACGACAATAGATTAAATTGATATGTAGTTTTTTGTTAGGCAAATATATTGTCGCAACTGACTTATAACTGAAACGTATTCTATAGAGAATAAATGTCACATATTAGCGAGATTTAAAGCGGCTGCTCATCGCAAGGAATTAGGCCGAGAGGATCTGTCGCTGGTGTCCTTGACACGCTGAAAGTAAGTCCAGTCCCATGTGCGTACTAACTTTAAGGATTTGCGCAATCGGAGGGTGTAGAGTATGTTGTTCAGCAACGATAAATGGCAAAACAGTTAATAATGTTACTGTGTGCACGACTACGAATTATGTAAATTTTTGAACATATTTTCATAAAAAGCATTTGCAAAAATTCTTGGGAATTTTATTACTTGTTAATATTATCTTTGCAAGATAGCATGTACTCGACATATTAAATCTTGAAGATTTCGAGAAATGACACATACATTATCAAAAGCTTGATTGGGAAATATATTTAATGTTGTAGCATATTAAAAACTTTATTTCAAAACTTGTTATAAATATATCTCATATTTTAATCACAATGTTTAAAATAATATAACGCTCTTATATAAGACGCGAACTTGACTATTTTAAAATAGATTTTTTTATATTTGTTCCATATAACATATGGCAACATTGCAATGAAATAAGTTTGAATATCAAACTAAATAGAATCTCAGAGAAAAAAACAAGCATAATATACAATATATTACTTATATATTACCAAATATTTTAAGAATTTATGTAAGTTACATGTTACATTTTTTTTCTATTTATCTTTTGATAATACATTTTATATAAGTATTTTATAAAGATAACATTCCAAAATCAGTCAATCCTAAAGAAAAAAATAGATGGTATCAAACATGTGAATGAAAGTGAGATCTGATTTATGAATAAGCTTTAGCGGCCTTGAATACTACATTACACACGACGCCGATGGCGTAAGAAGAACGAAGAAACCTGCACTGCACACCTGTTTCCCGACTGGTTCAAAACGGTTAAGGCTACGAACCGGCCGAACCTATAATATTGCTTCCTGGTAGGTTTCTTTCGAAATTGCGAGAATTTCTTCGTAATTATAACTAATCTTCACTTTCTTTGATGCCGGCTTTCTTTTGGGACAGAACAACCTCTAATTTTGCTTTATGATAACTAGTGTAACATACTTTGAGATTTTTAATTAATTTACGTAACTCACTAGTGTACTTAAATCCTTAAGCTGATGTAACGGTACTTTTAACTCTTTCACATGTTAACAGAATAGATTTCACTACATAATATTTTAATAATTTTCAAAATAATAATATATGTTAGAGAAGAATAGACCAGAAAATAGAACACAGATGTAAAAAGCGATGCACGAAACGCGTTCTTTAATTCACAGCAACATAGATCGCATTTCATCAGTTATATCTTTATTATTCGAAGAGAATAGCCTTGACCGAGATGATGATTATTCATGTAGGCGACAATAAAGAGAAAACTTTTGATAAATCTTCTAGACTATGCCTTTAATGTTAAAGCAGTAAGTAAAAAAATACATATGTGAACAGAAAAGCGTATATATGTATGTATATGTTAGCATCAAAAGCCGAAGTGAAGTTGATTCTAGGATTGACTGGTCAATTCGCGGAGCATGATCAAAGATCGAAATAAGATTTTTAGCATACTTTTCAATGTACGCTATTGTTGTAGTGACATATTATAGATTAGGTTGGGTTAAGTTTTTATGGGGAGGGGATGCAGGGAGAGAAGCTTCTCCCCCGCCCACACGTGTACGATAGTATGTGTTGCATCGAAAAAGTATTAATGGGCCCACTATCGTTCGACGTCGTAGCGATCGCCGAAATTGTTTATACGTTTCGAGCTTGCCGCAACAAGAGTCCGGCGAGAATGTTAAAATAACAGAAACTTTTAAAACGTGCGATATTAAAAGTATGAAAGTTGCCTGGTGTCAATAATATCATTATAACCAGTTGGACTGAGAATTTTCAGTACTCTCTTAAAGTTGCGCCCGACTACATAACTAAACAAAAACTAACAAAGGTTGAAGACATGTAAACCGAAAAAAATAAATAAATACGCAATAACGCTTTTCGTGTTGTTTGTGTTGTCTTCTTGCGCATTTTTTGCATTTAACAGTTAAAATTTTACATTCATGAAATGTGCATTTGTACATTTACTGCTTGGTTTTTTCTGCTCGCTATGATAGCAAGCCTTAACGAAATGTCATGATAAGTGGCTGCTTGAGTATTATATCCGGTATGTCAATACGTGTCAATAACTTGTCGATGTAAGTACTTAGCAAACGAACAAATAGTACAATGAAGAAAACCTGACCGATAGGTGTTTTTGTGATCGGTTAAGATTTATCAATTTTACAAAAAAATGTTGATAATAAAATAAGTTGTGTTTGTGATTTTTGTGGTGTACTGGCAAGTAAAATTTTATAAAGTTGCTTAAATTATGAACTTAGAGAGCGTAAGAAATACCTATAATGTGTGTTTGTCTTTCATAGATTAATAAGAATTAATAGATTAATAAAATTAATCAATAAAGAAGATTAATAAGATTAATCTATTGATTAATCTTATTAATAAGAATTAAATAGAGCGAGAATCCTTTTCAAAGCGATTATTCCTCGAGACAAATCACAATTTTTTCAGATAGTGACGACTACCAGCCTCTTGCAAGGCCATAAATGTAATAATTATACTAGAGATGAAAGGAAAAGACGTTTCCTATTTCAGTTTGAATATGATTCCTTAGAATGATTTTAAAAATAAGTTTTCGGGTCAACTGTTTCCGGTTTTCTCTTCTCGCTATCTGGCACGCATCACTTACGCATTGTCTTTTTGCTTGCTTCCTCGTGGCGACCTATTGCAAATTCCTTGGATCTTCTCCTATCCGGCTAGGTTAACCGCTGACGACACGTCGTCTGTCTGGCAAGCGGTGTATTTCGCTGTCAACTAGGTATGCGAGAAAGATAAGCGAAAAATGAATGACCAGCGTCGCGGCGTGTTGCATTACAAGAGATGATGCGGTTTCGGTTTCGGGACTTCGGCAAGTCTTTGCTTTGTTCATAAACAAAAACTGTAGCTACTTGCTTTGATAAACAGTTGTTTCATATTGTAGTTTTATATTATCTTGTGTTATATTTCATCGGAAGTTTACAAGGAGCAAAAATGCTTTACCATTAAGCACCAATGTGATACGTAATAATATTTCCAAGAGCAATAGAATGTTATACGTAGTAATGTTAATCATGTCTATAGATTTTTCAATATTGAGATATCAAGTCAAAGTAGTTAAACTGCAGACGTCTTTGTAAGCGAGCGTGAGCTTTGCAAGGAAAACCGTATTTAACAATACAACAAGGTTTCCAGCGTGGTCCTTGAGGAATTGGCGATACGATGCAGACGTGTGGCGGCAAATTATTAAGACAAGTAAATTTGGATGGGCATGATGTTTTCGGCGGACTAGGTTGTATCGGACATCCTGAGTAGTACTTAACAAGTAAAAATTTTCATTAATATTTTTGATTTTGAGAATTGCTTATCGTAATTTAGTCAATTAATTGATTTTTTTATTGATAACCTAAAAGTTTAAATACTACATAAACATCTCACGTAACAAATGCAGTTGATTATCGGCTTGTAAATAGAAAAATACATATGTATATTATATATATATAATCAATTTATATACTTACCATGATCTATAACGAAAAATGCAGGTAATGTACTTAAGTTTTGATTATTTTCTTGGAAAATTTTGATGATGCTTTTGAAAGTTAATAGTCAAAATAATTATGTAATTTCTTGTTTATAATTTATTATATGTTTGTTGAATATCGATACTCGCGATTCTGTTTTATTTTTTTTTTTTTAATTATTATCACTTGCATTTTGCGACCTTGGAAAATTGCGTTGGACCTGCAAAACCCGACCTGCATTAACGTTCGGTGAGTTACGTGGCAATATTTCGGCGAGATCCGCAATGAGACCTTGGCTTCGAAACACCAAAACACAGATTCCACGACCAACTTGACTTTTCCTCTCCCTTTCTATATTTTCGCTCTTTTTCTTATTGCAGACTTTTTGCTTTTATCTTACTTGCTTTATATAGTATATTCCAATTTAATGGTTTAATTATTTATGTCCAGTCTGCGCGTAGTTTACACAAGTCAATGTCAAAGCAGTCGTAAACTCTTGTGCATTACAATGCACGAAGATTATTATCACTATTACATAGAAGTATCCTTTGTGATTAAGTTTTTCTTCATATAAATATATCAAATAATTGATAATGGTGATAGCAGTTATTTTTGATAATATTAAAAAAACTAAAAAGATAATAATGTAAAACTTTCTACAATTCTAACCTCAGTATAATAGTTGAAGGTTACAGGAGTTGAGAAGTGACACGTGTAATTTCTACAAAGAATTTGTATATAAAAGAAATGGAAGATTAAATTTTTACTACATAACAACTACATTGTAAACAGTTAAAACGTAACGGAACAGATTCAAAACGTGACTAGAGAGATCTATTACAACTTTTGTCAAATAAAATTCTATAACAAATTATAGCATTAGAAAAAGAGAAAGAAAGAGAGAAAAAGAGAGAGAGAGAGAGAGAGAGAAATTTTTTCAGTATTTGTATGATGCAAAAATATGTATGAAAAAAATAGAATGTGCTAACAAAACAAATATGCCGCATCGAAATGTAATCTCACAAAACGCTTAATTAGCAAAAAAATCGTTTCTAAATTAGTTTTATATTTACATTTTTACATATTTTATATATAATTATTATTACATAATTGTTTATTTTCTCTTATATATTTTTTCACTTTCTACATAAAACTCTGAACGAGAAAATCAGTAGAAAAATTAATAAATATTTTTTGCTAAAATCTGTATGGCAAATATCTAAAAATAAAACAGAAAAAAAATCAAAGAGATATTATGAAACAAATTTAAACAAACGTTTTTAGAACAAATGAGGGATCTATAAAAAATATATGTGGTAAACAGGACAAAGATCGCGGGTGTTATATATGTAAATGAATCCAAGATTAGAATGTTAATGCTCAAATACACATTAAAACATTCAACTGGTATATCTAAACATCTTTCAACTTTCTTCGTCAAAGAATTGCGCAAAACTTATGAAGTTTCGCACGTATCTAAGTCTTCGTGTAAAAAACAAACGCAATTTAATATTTGAACATCATCAATTTGCTTCAGAAAATATATTCTCAAATATTTATTGTTTTTTATTATAATTATCTTTTAGTTCAAAAAAATAGCGTTTTATAAATATTCTATTACTTTTATTATTGAAATTTATTAATTTTTAAATATACATACACATATATAAAATAAATTTTCAGTTTTTATATTTTTCACTTCCGTCACCAGTTTATTCATATTTTTTAGTATAACGTATATGTAATCTTAACTTCGCGCAGAGTTTTTTGCAGAATATAGAAGTTAAATATGATACTTGTAATTAAAATCCATCGTGACTTCCGCGCGCGATTATCGTGCTGGAAGGCCAACGCATGTCGTCTTATCGAAAGCAAGATACAGGTGTCCTCTCCGTCTCGAGAATACTCAGCAGCTCTAAAGGGTTAATGATCTTCCTACTTCAATACGTATAAAATGAGGTACAGCAACTTTCGTATGTTCGTGATTTTGTGAGAAAGGAAGAGGAGATATCCTTTCTATACGCAGATTTACGTCGTATTCTTTCTTACGTATATCCTTTCTTACGCAGGCTCTAGCGATCAAGAGTGGAAAGAGAATAGGTATAGAAGGGACAGCTTTCCTCCCCTCTCGCAGAATCGGATATATGAAGGTTACTGTACATATTACATAGATATACGGCGGCTAAGCACGCGCGCGCGCGCGTTCGTTGTCGTCGGCGTTCCAGGATGACGAGCTTCTTGCTAATCGCTGGTGTCGGTGGCCGCGCTCGAGGTCTCCCGTTGGATTCCTATGTGCGTCACGCGATTCTACGACTCTAATTGTATGCCAACGTATACGAATAATTTTACATTAGATAAGATATGATAGACGGTGACTAGAGAAATAGTGTGTGCACGTATACACACCCACACACACGTGTGTGTGTGTGTTGAAAAAAATCAATTAATTGACTAAATTACGATAAGCAATTCTCAAAATCAAAAATATTAATGAAAATTTGTGTGTGTGTGTGTGTGTGTGTGTGTGTGTGTGTGTGTGTAATGGCACGTTAAAAGATTCTTTTGGCATGAATGGATTTCCTATCATACGAAACATATCAAAGAATTTGATTCATTTTTATTCCGAAATAACGCAGTCCCGAAGTATGCAAATAATGCGCGCGTGAGAATTAAAGCAACCAAAATTTACATAAAGAAAGATTATTCAATCCGATTATAAAAAAATACATAATCAGATAATAACATATATATTCTTAATATTATTTTTATATAAATAATAATTAGAATATAATAAGTAAATATCTGGTTATTATTTTGGTTATACAAATAGTCTTTATTTTTAGATCTATATTTTTTTGAAATATAAGAGATAAGTTTATTTTACGAACAGTAATTTCGACTTATAATGAGACAGAAATTTTCTAACATTACGATTTATCACCTGTCAATGTTTAGCTTCGTCATTATTATTATAATAAGTGATAAGCATAAAGTTTTAACAGATATCGTTGATAAATATATGTTAAACGCATATATCTTCTGTAAATATCGAGAAATACATTATTAAATTTTCCATAAGACATACACAGAAAAGTATATCAAGACAATGATATTGATTATATAGCGGTAATAAAAAATAATTATTTCGACAGAACTAAATTAAATTCAATATATGTGTTCTGCCATTTTCAAATATTTTGTTTTTTAAGATTAGAATTTTCAGGAGCCTATAGATTCTTTATTTTGTTTTTTTGGTTTTGCTTGCTGCAACATATTCACAAGAGTGTAAATATAATGAACTTGATCAGTGCAACACGACGATTCTCGTATCCTTGGAAGAAAACGCATCGATGCGTCATCATATACGCATATTGTCTCATGCGTACCTCGAAATTGCATCTTGTGTGAAGACGAAGCGATTGTGTCATCTAAAAAGGAGTTGCACAACTACGCAGTTTTCGCTTTTTTAATCTCGTGCGTAAAAAGATATACGTAGCTGCAAAACGAACAAAGATTCACTTGCGTATTGAAGTAGTATATATTGACTTACTACATTATTTTAGCAGAATAAATAAATTTTGTTTGATGATAACTAGGTTTCTAGGAAATTAAATTCACGTTTTTAACGAGAAGACTCGAGTTATAAAGGTGTCATAAGATACATAGCAATGTTCATAGAAGCTTTTGAAGTTTTCACATGTGAATATTTACAACATATTTTTGTATAATAACTTATAGCTCGAGTTTAAATGATACGAGTAGCGATTGATAAGTATTCGAAACAAAACATAGGTAGTATTGCTGTTGTTGTTGACAAGTCTTATCCTTCAGAATTAGTTTGGTAAATATCAACTACTAACTTATTATCGCAATATAGTGTTTGTAGGACAGCTCGCTTTTCTTGCAAAGAAGAGAGAAGAAGCCGATCTTAAAACTCTTAATGTTTTTTCTTTGGAATTCCGCGAAGGTTCAGACATTGTCTGAAGAATCTCGAATCATCAAGCATAAAATACGCAGACTGTTAAACCCACGTGTCTAAAGTATTGCGTCTTGTTTGCTATGAGAGACGTCCTTCGGATCGCGATCGATTTGTCGGACACGGATGTATCATTGACCTTAACCTCTCTGCTTACGTAGCGTGACTCAATAGATCTTCTTATTACCTTCTTTCGCTTTCGCGTAGCATATCGCACACTGTCAAAATGACGCAAAATGATGCAAAAAGCATAAGATATTCAGATATAACAAAATAGGTTATGTAGTAACATTTTATAAACACTTTCAATATTTTGTAATAATTGAAACATTTTTTATACTCTTTAAGGTTTTTAAATTTTAGATTAGTGATTATACATAGTTAAAAATTTTAGCCTATTTTATTAGCTCAAAATTTTATCTACCAATTTACCTTCAACTTACCTACAACTAACTTTTTTATTTGATTACAAAGTATCTTTAAAGTTTAAGTTATTATTGCCTGTTATTTACTTGGTTTACTTGTTTCTCTCTCTCTCTCTTTTTCTTTTTCTCGTTTTTTTTTTTTATACACACATTTTCTCTATAATATATATTATATTCATATAATATATATTATTCATATAATATATATAGTCTATAATATATATTATATTATATTTATTATATATTAACTTTTTTAATTTATGCAAAAGAGAAATAAAGTAGTTTTTATTGCTTTACAAAAACTTTAAACAATAAAAAAGTATATTTTTCAACTACATACTCTAACGCATAAATCAATCGAAAATTTAATTGCACATACTTAGCTTTCATGCTGACCTCACGTGATCAGAACTTGGATTAATCAAAAATCTCACGAGGTTTTTTGCATTCGGCTTATAAAAAGCAGATAAGTAATCACGCTTTACGTATTTTTTTCTGCCGTAAATTGTTTGAAAAGCCAATATGAAAGTTCATCACTACATTATCACAGCGGCGCTCCGTAGTTACAGCGTGATTTTTGACATTTCTGATTCTTGTTTACTTTCCATAATTGCAATTACGCGATAGATAAAATATCTGATAAACGTTTCTCACAATAAGCCGAATTGCTACGCCTAGACTGGCGGTCTGGAGTTAGTGGCGGACAAACTCTATGACGAGAGGTCATACGTTACGTGTATGTACATTTTCCGCGTTCACTGCCCCCGAGACACGCGAGTTAACGTCCCGTAGCAGAAAACGTGAGCGTGTGCAAATCCGATCAGAGATCGGCACGTAAAATATGTTTTATTTGCAAACGCGAGATCGGGTCCATTCCAATTGCGCGGTCGCACGTGACGCGCACGTGCGGTGCGCGATTGCCTGTCTGCACGAGTAAGTCCTCGTGATCGTCTAGAAAGGTGCATTCAATTCCGGTATGCTTTGTATGTACTGCGTAGAAACTAGAAAACAATATTGTTATAGTTGTTCTAGATAAACATGCAGTTATAGTTGGAGTTTTAAAATTTCCTATAAAGGGGGGGTAGTGTACATGTGATATCTCATTTATTTTATAGATTTTATAGATTTTACATACCTGGTATGTAGAAAAGAGTGTAGAAATATAATTTCTATAGAATAGAGCAAAGTACATTTTATATAAAAGTTATATGTTAAAAAAAAAGAAATTGAAATAATTTCTGCATAAAAATATTAGTATATAAGTTTTATCAATAAAACTAATATACTAATATTTAATAAACTAATATACTAATAAAACTTATATATAATAAAGCTTACATATAATATTTAATAAACTAATATACTAATAAAACTTATATGCAAAATATTAATATATAAGTTTTATCAATAATTTATTTATTAACTAAAATTCCATCAACGCAAAAAATACACTGTAAACATATCAATATATATCACTGTAATGTACTTTTGCGTTGATAGAATTTTAGTTAATAAATAAATGCAGAATGTATCTCTGTTTAAAGAACGATGTAATACAGATCTATCAAACTAACATTAGAGATATTAGGGTAAAGGTGCCTATTAGGAGATACCTTTTTTTTTGGAGGCTTGTAATTTATTAAATATGTAATCTTAACTCTTAGTTTTATGTCAAACTTATAGGAAATATATTCATGTGTTATCGTCAAAAGTTAGCAATCGATAATACTTATACTTTATTTTATGTGAATTTTTTTGTCAAAAGTGGCGATTTTCCTGATTTAAAAAAAGAGTTCCTAATATAAGATACAAGGAGTTTCTTTTTTATAAGAATCTTAGCAACAACAGAACTATCGTCATTCCTAACATATCGCTCAATAGTACGTTTTGGGACATTGAATTGTTTAGATCTTTTTGATTATCTTTTTTTTTTTTTTTTTTGATTTTTACTGCTTTACCAGCCTCTAAGTGATTGTGAGATCACAATTACCTCTTCTTTGCCTCTATCTAAAAATATTACTAAAAACTTACTAATATATCGAATAAATAACAGAATAAAGAACTTGATAGCATCTAATGTAAAGTATCTCAGATTAAGAACGGCTAATATAAAGTATCTTATATTAGGGAATATAAGATTGTAGAAAGTTTAAGAGAGAGTTTATACCGACAAAGTATGCAATAAATTGACAAAACTACATGATAAATTACTTCTAGTGCAAGTGTACATTTGAGTAAATTGAAAAGACAAATTGAAGCTTATGACATAAAAGTGTTAAATATATATTTTACAGTTATAATAATTTTGTTTCTTCTCCGCGCGTACGCGACACCATGTCGTCTTCAGTTCCCTCGCAGACATCATGTTGTCTTCGGCAGTAAACGACACTAACAAAAGATTTGATGTTTTTGTATAAGTAATATGTATAAGTAATATATGTTAAAAATACGTAGTTATGAATTTGTAGCCGTTTACATGAAATAACTCGCTATCTCATATTAGGCGACCATCTCATAATAGGCACCTTTACCCTATAGCTAATTAAGCACCTAATCTAACAGATAGGGATTTTTCATCAAATAAATAGAAATATTTTACTGAAGAAAATAACACTCATCAATGTTATTTTGCAATGTAACCGCATTACTCCAGATACCAATATCCTATTTGACACTTCTAATTACATGATACACGAGGCATTATTATTTAAAGTGAACATGTCCCTGGAATTATACAACGCCATGAAAATCATTCCATTTATTCCGTTCGTTTCATTCTGAGTCGTGCGTAAACAATCACGCAATGATTGGAAGAAAAATCGCGCACATAAATATGCAGAATTCTCGTATATGTATGTATGTTTCTGCGTATGAAAAAAAAAGTGTGCCGCTCACTTTTACCGCTCCATATTAACGATCGCTAATCTTTATAATACACGTCCCGTCCTCTCTTTCTCTCTCTCTCTCTCTCTCTCTCTCTCTCTTACTATTGTAAGTGACGTTGTGAAATCGCGAAGATGTTTTGCGCTTGATCGCTCGCTAGATCGATTTTTCATTCAAGAGTAGTAAAAAATTACAACAATGTTGTTATTAAACTATTAAATCCGATAGCATCTAATTGCTACGAGAATTATTCAAATTATTAATCATTGCTGTAATAACGACAGTCATAATTTTCGCGGTAGGGAAAACAGATGCTTCAACAACATTGCTTGCTTTAAATTGTATTTTTGTTTAAGATAAAATCAAATTGGCTGCATTTTTATAAGAAAAAATAACGATTATCTATTTCATGAATTTACTTTGTTTTAATGTAAATAATTTTTATTAACATTACTACTTGTACGTATTTGTTGTAATTTTTATTTTTTTTAATCATAAGATATTATATAATTATATGATAATTGTGTCATAATTAGGTATCTTGAAAAGAATTGCTTTGCTGTTTATAATGTGACGATGACTTTAAATTTTCAAAAATCGAGATTATTGTGTTGTGGCCTTCTACTTCTCTGGGAGTCAATAGTGGTTCCTGGAAAATGATAAGTCGACGCAATGATTACTTCTTTCGAACGAAAGTGATCTCAGACGCACAAGGAAAGAGAAACGTCTTGAGAAACGGAAGGAGACAGATAGAGAAAACGGCGAGAGGTGTCAAGAGATAGGAAGAGGGCTATGACTTGTGTTTACTATCGTTTACACCGAGAGTGATAGTGATTCTACAATCATGGATGGTTGGATGACGTAACTAGGATCGGCCTGTTATGAACACTCGGCTCATATTTCGTAGATAGAACTTGATTGCGAACCATGCAAAGCATTCAGCGACATTTCATCGAGTTACAATGTGCGTTAATAACATTGCATTGTAAGACAGGCTTTTGATGAATCATTGCAAACATGGTCATTCTGTCTTTTACAAATTGCGACGCGATCACTTGTTTATTAAACAATTTGTGTATATAAAATTTTGTATATAGCATGTGCAATATTAATACACACACGCGCGCGTGTGTGTATATATATATGTATATTTTTTTTATTTTTGCTACATCGGTCATTCATGGAGTTCACGGTCACGCTGTTTACTACGCAATTTCGTCATGAGACAATTTTAAAATAGAAAAAAACGAACGTTACTGAAAACAAATAACCACATATACACGCATTATACATATTGAAGTTTTTTTATTTTTATACATTAATTACTTTAGCTGAAATAACATAACTAATTTTTTCGTAAACAAAATGCATTTGACAAATGAGCTTTGATGTCGATGAGCGTAATAATTTCTTTCTGAAAAGTTTGCTCAGCAACGGAATTCGCGCGATTTTATGAGATCGAGTTCTAATATTCTAAAGCCGCTGACATGCACGTGACGAATGCCTTTGTTTTCATGTATGAAAATACGCATCAATGCGCCAATCCCATTCAGCGAATTTACGCGGATCGAACGACGCCGAGCTCGTGTTAAGCTGAGCGCATGTGGAAACGCAACGATCCAGGTATAACTGCGGGTTCTTTCGCTTCCTATTCGTCTCATGTTTCCACGATGGCGATCCTTTTTGCGTGTAGCGCGCGCTGTCATACGATCGGTCGGCATGATCGAAAGGTGAGCGGAAGGATCGATGAACGAGACATTCATCATGCAAATGAGCAGACAGAAGACGATGAAGTCAGTCGATGGGGGAGACGACCTGTGTTTCTCGCCAATACGCGAGAACTGCGTAAAATGATCGAGGTCGGAGACCCTATCGGCGCCCGATATTAACATATCATCTAGTACTCATGATTGTGTGCATTTTTTGTACAATTACGATATAATGACGGCAACAACGTCTAGTGTAATATATTGTTTAAATATTTTATTTAAAATTGTATACATAAATGCATAAAACAATTAGAAGAAACTTCTTCTAATAGAACAATATCATGACGATCCATAAGATCATCGTTTGCAATCCTACCGATTAAAAGTGTGATATCTGAGTCCACGTCACCGGACATAGACTCTCTCAGGTACATTACACTTGGTACACAATATCTGTGGGTCAATGTCCTTTCGGATTGTAGGTTCGTTGATCACAAGTCAGTGCCTGGTATATACGCCGCATATTGATCGATCGAGATACCGACTGCTTGCAGGAACGGATAAATCCTTGTGTGTGTGTGAATCTACCACGTAGAGATCGATCTTTGATACAATTCAAAAGTAAATATAGAATATCTAATAATCTTTATTAGCAAGAGAAGCTACATATGATGATATTTCTTTGGCACAAATATTTAATTCCAAACGAATTGTTATGATGTAACATTGGTCTTTCTAAGAGAAGCTTAGCTGTTGTACAAAATTAATTTTAATGACAAGTATGCGCGTAAACGATAGCAATTATAGTTCCACTCTCGTGAGAGGGCAAATACGCCTCTGAAAGAGACATAAACGTTTCCTCGCAAGATACATATGAGGTTTCCTATTCGCGAGGTTCTCGTTGACATTTCGATCTTGTTTGTACGTACCAATCCTTGCCAATCACTCCGCATATTTGCAATTCTTCACGCTGCTCGCTTAGCGCCTGTACCGCATCGTCCTATCGCTTTTACGACAATTTTCTCTGCGTTAAGATTTTCGAGTTTTGCAAAACACGGCCTTGTCGCGTCGTGCGCGAATTTCTTCTACCGGAACTACAGTTGAATATTTATTTCTTTATAGATCGCCAGTCTGTTTCTTTTTTAGAAGCAGACGATATCGCAATTATTTTCCAGTCCTTGTCTCCCATAATAATGTGAGATATCCTGATAATCCATTTGCGAATGAAAAAATGTGTGTATTTTGTTTTATGTGTATTTTAATATAACTATTGTAGAAGTATTTGTTTATTTCATATAAGTATACGTTCAACTTTAGAAACAGAAAAATTACTATGTAAACCGCGTTTATATTATTGATAAGCTTCTAACTGATCTTTATGAATTATCTTTATGAATCAAGCTTCTAACTGATCTTTATGAATTATCTTTTTGAATCAAGTCTGAATAATAAGAAATAAATAAAACTTATACATTAGTTACGTTGAAGGATTATACTTTATCCTCTTTGTTCTTATTCAAAACATTAATTACAGAACTCAATTATTAATAATTCAGTGCGCTATAGTAGTAAAATAAATAAAAACTTCCAAGATAATAAACATCATGAGATGCTTCGTGTGTGTTACCGTTTGATAGTTGGATATAACCGGAGGGGATGGAATCTCAGCTGGCTTCGACGAACGGACTCAAGCGTTTGTCACTTTTACTGTTGTTGGGGTCAGTCGAGCATTGACCGCTCGCCGATTCAACTTGTCTTACTACGGCGAAACGTGTACAAATAATTCCGTTTTTTCTCACTCGTCACACGAAAAGAAAGTTAGCAGCGTATTGCAATGGTTTTTATTAAATAAATTAATTAAAGTATAAAAAACTAATGTTTCTGAATCATCAATTGTTCTCAATGACATAATATTTAATAAGAAACTACAAGTTTATTGATCTTTTTCTTCATTATTTATTCTTCTACTATTTACTCTTATTATGTTTATTTTATATTGATTTATATTATTTATATTTAACATATGTTTTTTAAGTCACCATTACTTATTCAATATCAAAAAGTTTCTTTATTAGGTTTTTAAACAAATGTATGTAACTTTTTTTAATGAGTTTTAAAATTTTCTATTATCATTCTAAACAAATATTAATTTTTTTTTCTTGTCGGTTTTTTTTATCAATTTATATAGATGTTTATGTTTATAATGTTGCTCGCTTATCGTTGATTTCAAATTGTGGCTTGAGGGAGATCGGTGCATTGCGTATAACGGATATTAACGGTACTTCTGATCTGATCATTACATGTGGTAACGAGCACACTGTCCGCTGTGTATAGACAGAAATAATGTGAGTGTACTAACTTTAACGTTCGCTAATAAACCACAAATCGATGTTTATACCTGTCATTTGCATCCGTTAACCTACTCTATATATTATCACGATATAATACTGCAGTTAAAATTACAATTACAAAGTAATTAACTAGTTTAGCAATAATAAAGGGTACACAGTCAGACGCCGCAAAACAACGGCTAAGAATGCACTGACATTCCAAGGTGAAACAAAAGAAGGTAGCACGTTTCTTTGTAAATAAAAATAAATCAATTTACAAAATACATTGTCGAATCAAACTCCGAGCTAAACTTTGTTACAATTTACTTTGTTACGAAATTCATTGTGACGCAAATGATTCATTGGAAATATCTTGAAGGGAGCTTTACAAGAAGGCACGCGTAAGTGGCAATAATCACGATATGAAAATTCAAACAAATTATCGGCGAAGTAAATATGAGCTTTTTTTACACTGTTCCTTTTATCTCCTCGTTTTTATGTTGTTGTTGTTGTCGCAGGTGCATTGCCCTCTGTCTAGTTCAGTTGCACTAACGCGCACCGTTTTTCTTGCCTTTCGCTACTTGCGCGAACAACACTTTCGAGCGTTCTGTCAGTGACCTAGAGCGTATGTCTGATACACGTATGCGCACTTCGTTGCACTGAGTCTTCGATCTTCGAGGAATCCTCTTTGTTTTTTTGACTCGCTGTCTCAGCTTGCTGCAATACTTGTACTTTGAAAAGTATTATTTTACATTTTTGTAAAAAGCTACATCAATATTTAGAGTTACAGATAGAAAACAATGTGTAAAGATACTTAATATGAAAGATACTTAATATGAATATAAAAAAAATGCAATTATAGTAGAAAAACTAAACCTCGAATAAAATGTTTTTGTTATTTGTGATATTGTATAACAATTGCCGATATGCGTTACTATTTTTCTTCTTTTATCTTTATTTTTCTCTTTACTTTTTTTTCTTTATTTAGTTTGCAAGATTCTCTCTTGGACATTTTTCAGATGATGATCGATCGATTGTAACACTATTGCTAAAAGAAATCGCTACATCCAACAGATGATTCAATCAATTATACTTATTGATATTTATTAATTTTTGACTTTATTAACTCACCGCTTGTTGATCTAGTTCATTACATACTTGAACTGATAATTATCAGTTTGTAAGCTTTCCAAAGTTTTTGAACTCGATTTACAAAATTGATCGATTAGTCGGCATTCTGTTGTAATCCCACTTCAGTTTCTTCGCTTCTTTCTGTTTTTCTTTTCTATTCATTTCACTTAATTCGGGTTATTCATCTGCAAACCTCTCTAAGAAGAGAACAAAAAAGTTAATGATAAACTAGATACTGTATGTTCTTCTTGCAAAATTCAATTCATCAGATAAATCGATAAGATATTTGTGGTGACTATCAGACGTCCTCTAAATTCCTTACGCTAAATCTCGCGAAGGTTTTTGACCCTGAGTGATAAATTCGATCGATCATCTTGGCATCGATATAAACTAGACTTACTTTTATAAATGTTACTCTTTGCAATTTTCTTCTTTCTCATTTTCTTTTAAACAAGCAAGTAAAATTAAAAATAAAATATTATCTAGTGATATGTGAAATATATATAAATATATACGTATATATAGTATAGTGGCTATATATGTATACATATGTGTGTGTGTGTGTGTGTGTGGGTGTAACAGTATAATAGAATAATAACAACATATGTTGCAATACACGTTGAGCCTCAAAAAGTTTTTCTAGAATAAAAAAAGATTAATTACTATGACGGCAAAACAATTTGCTACGTCTACTCTCTCTCGCTCTTTTAATGAAAAGTATTGTAAAAAACAATTTTTTCCCGCTATTCATACAATGGCAAAAGTTTTTCTGTGCATCTCTTCTTTTAACGTGACAGGTCTTGAAAAGAAGAGAGTTCGTTGACCCTGTTGGAAACATTGCACCTTCATACGGTTGTGTGTTCGATATATATATATGATCAGGCCTTCGAATTCAGATCTTTCGGTCAGTCGGTTTTTCGCTCATAAATGAAGGACATCGGTCCTAGCCAATCTGCGTGCAGCATTCATGCCACTTTGCCGGTCATTCACTTCGACCTGTTACTTAAAATATGCCCGCGTTATTTGCTACGTCATTTCGTGACATAAATTATGTCTTTCGGCTTAAATTTTCCTTAAAAGTAACTACAAAGGTTATAAAAGGTCGCTCAGAATAATCGGCTCAGAAAAAGAAGTATTTCTTCAATTTTGTGTAACAAGTAACCTCAAGTTTCTTTTAAATTGTAATATAATCACAATTATATTATTATCTTATATTATTCGTAATTTACGTTATTAATATTTATAGTTACTTATTATATTAATATTTATATTCATAATAGTAATATAATATTTATTAATATATTTATATTTTATTATATTAGTGTTACTCATATTTCTTTTTGCTTTTTCATTATTGAAAATCAGAAGTATAATTGACATATCATTGATAAGTTAGATATCGTGCACGTACACACACGCGATACCGTTATTTTACTTAAATATATATCACGTACACATTTTATTGTTTTTGATATTACTTGTATAAAATTCCGGTAACTAAAGTTCATTAGGATTGTCTCTTGCTTTCTACAACCCTATTATCTTGTTAAAAATAGCAAAATTTTTAAACGTTTTAAACTTGGTTAACTGTAACAATTTCACCATATTTCGATTGTCGCAACAATATTCTTGGATTTCGATTGTTGCAATAATTTTGTGTTATCGGGAAAAGGCCATAAGAATGCACGTATTGCAATTTAAGTATTGCTGGCTGATACAATTTCAAAGTGCAATGTCAGCAATCGCCAATAAATTGACAATTCGCATTAGCCATCGATAATGTGAATCGAGAAACACGTGTCACTTACATAATTTGACCCATTATTGAACATAGGTGTAATGCGTTGCATGCGAAGAATGAGGAAATGATTGTCGATGCAAGCATATTTTCTTGCATCAATATAGTGACAAAGACAACTGTTGTTTAACAATTTTGATTAAAGCAAAAACAGTTTTGATACTTTTCTCTGAAGTGTTTCTTAAGTCTAAAAATCTGTATGTGTATACAAAAACAAAATTAAAAATCATATAGATTTTAAATTTTATTTATTTTGTAATTTACACTTTTTGACATATTTGTAAATGTTTTATATATTTTTTATATTTTGTGAATGTATATTTTGTACAAGATTTTCTTTTTTCTATCTCTCTCTCTCTCTCTCTCTCTTTGTACAAAGATTAATTTATAATGGGAGAGAAGTGACCAATACGAGGTAAAAACCAGATCTTCGGGTCAATAAACTTCTTTATTTGAAAATAATTTTACAAATGTTTTGACCCTAAATTTGAGTTTTTTCTTCAGTGTTCAAAATTTATAGATATAGAAAAGACTCTGTTTGAGTCTGTTGATCGCCGTCGCGCTAGTTTCGCGTTTTCGGTATGTTATTCTCGTGACAATAAAACAATATATTGTTAACGGCTATACATGGCTAATGGACTGACAATGAGTTCTTCCTATAGGGGAGACCGGGGCATATTGTGACATGCAAATTATATTATTAAAAATAACAAACTGTACACTATATTATGTAATATTGAGTACATTACATAATAGTTACATCCTTTCCTTTAGCTTTAAGAAAAAAAAATATTTTCATATATCTTTATACAAAGTTATTTAATGTTAAATACAATCGTGCAAATTTGTCAACGTGCCCCGTATCCAGGGTTAGTTGTCACATAAGCCAAAATTCTGATTTTTTTGGGTATAAGATCAAAGTAAATATCTGAAACACGTAATATATAACTAACTATTTCTTCTTCTTGTAAATCACTAATAAAAATCTTTTTTGGTTTAGCATACCCCAAACTTGTACAAATCGTATTTTCACATATGTTCTTTTCTGAAATTTTCTTACAATACCAAACTAACATACGATCTTCAGTTCACTTCAAATAATAATGCAGCCTGTCGCATTGACAAAGATTTTGTTAGTTATAGCGCGACGAATCTTATTCATGGCGATTACTTCCTTACGCATACTCACCGTGTGACAACTTATCCCGTCTCATTTAAGTCAACTTATCCCAAACGTTTATTTTAAATAAAAATATTAAACAATTGAGATCAGAAAAATCTACTTGCCATGTCTAGTTTTACAAAAGTGCTCGTAAATATCATATATCATGTTTTTAAGAAAAGCTATTTCGTACACGTTACTAACACAATAGTAGCAACTTA
>QVNW01001162.1:0-54543 GCA_014825475.1 Pseudomyrmex flavicornis
TGACAAAACGAACGCGCGTATCAAAGAAATTGCAAATGCTGGAGATCTGAATATTACTCGAATTTTCGCACAACGGCAACAATATCGCTAGAACAAATTGCTTTGAACGCTTTCAAAGAACAAATAACAAAAAAAAAACAAAACAAAACGTAAACCAAATAATTACGTGTATAAATTGTGAAACTCTGAATATAATTTTTTTTTTTCTAAATAAATGCCTTCTATCATGCTAAAAACTCTATTTTACATTCACATAAACTCACAGAAATCCCAGTTTCTTCGAGAACGCCCTATGTTTCGTCGTAGAGGATTAACGGGAGATCGTAAATTCAAAGGAGGCTGAGCGCGAGTCGCCAAAGAACCCGAATAAAGCTTTCGTGCGAAAATTTATTCTCGTGGGAAAATTATTGAAATGCGCCGCGGGCCGTCACGCATATCGCGCTGACGCGTTCACGCTTTTAAAAAGCGCCGTATATCGCAATATATCAGGACGCACGCAAGAAAGTTGCAGCCCGTTGCATCGCTCCCTCTTATTACGCGCCTTCTTTGTAACATATTTCCTACATTAACACGTGAAAGACTTTCGAATGTAAATGTTGCTCTCGCTTCTTCTTTTCGAGAAATATCTCGAGCGATAAACTTCAATTTATCTTGTATGTCCATAAAGGGGCTTTTTTTTCTTAAAGTTGCATCAGGTACAGATTATAATACGTCGCCTGTTAACATGCAAAAGAATCGGTCCAAATCATACACATATACACGTACGCGTTCTCTTCAACGTGAATAAATTCGTTTGTAAAAACATAATATTGCGTGCAGAATACTGAAAAGTAATTCGATATTTATTCGATATTTTTTCACCGATTATATTATTAGCGCGATATTAAATTAGCACTGCGTTCACAAAAAAATTTGTTTAATTAAATACATATATCCATTGTATTCTTCTACCATATACAATATGTGAACGTTAAATAAGCCGTGTACGATATATACAGCCAATCGTATATTTATACAATGGCTCATATTTAAAATCCAGAGACACATTGTCGTATTAATACTCGTCTAACGATTACGTGTATTGAATGTTGAACGTTTTATCATATCGCATCAACACACAATAGTCATTCGACAATGCGCGCGTCAGCTCTGCCAGACGGATTTAATGAATAAAAAAAATTAAAAAAACAAAAAAAAACAAAAAAATTAAAAACGCCGTAGATCATCACGTATATTCCAAGTACGTACATTTGTGTGTTAATACAACCGATTCGATAAGAATAAGAATGATATATTGCATAATACACACGTTTCCGTCGGTTTTAATCATTCCTAACAAAGAGGGCAATAGACTTCTCTCGGACGTCAAAAATACACACCGCCGGTCTATTTTCGATCCAGATGGTGTTTATGATGCGTAACATATGGAGAGGCGTGTTGCGCGCGATTTCGCGTATTCGCGTATGCACGTAATCCGTGCCGTTTGATAGGAGAACGTGCGATATGTATATATATATATATATACACACACGGCCGGTATGCAACATTTTTACCGAAAAGCACTGGTCTCACCGCGCGAGGCGCGGCGCAAAAGAGGCATTCGAAATGAAGTAAACGAACGCTGAGGCCACCTAGTCGACGGCCCGGTTCGCTGACATCACCACCCATATTACATTAGCCTACGTAAACGTTCTGCACGCATGCACACGCGCGATGCAATGCGCGCACAAACACACGCAAGGCGTCGCACGACTTGCTTTGTGTCCGGGGCGAAGAGAATCGAAGGTGGAAAAAAAGCGCGCGAACGACAGATACGATCTCATTCTCTCTCTTTCTCGTTCTCAATGCTCTTCTCTAGTCTGAAAAAAAGACAGCCGCCGCACACGAGCCGTCGTTAAACTCCGCCGACAAGCGAAGATAAGAGAGAATCGACAACGAGATGTTCCCGACCTGTCCGCGGCATACGAATCCCATTTCCGACAGGTAAACGCGCCCGTCGTCTATGTCGCGAGTCAATTTGCACAGCCAACACGGCCGGCTGTAAAAATTAACTTGCACATGTAAAACTGACGAATCCCGAGTTGTACACCGAGGCGCGAACGTTGTTCCCGTCGCGCCGAGCGACGTTGTCTGAGCGCGTTGTGGCGCTTTGTGTACGGAATATTTGCGAATATTTACAAGAGAAAGAGACACACACACGTGCGCGAGGGTCAAGTTCTTCGGTAATAAATCAAATTAGTCGAGAAATCGCATTTAATGAGATAAGAAATTTTTTACTTTCTTTCTGTCTGTCGTGTTATTATCGTCGCGTGAACATCCTGCAAAGGTCAGGCGCGTATAAACAATGAGGAAGAACTCTTTGAGGAACTCTCACCGCGCCTAGACGCACAAAACGACGATCGATATGATGCACGCTAACGATGCACGCCTCGGGCTCCGTAATAGCACGGAAGGACTAAAGGGTGCGGCTATTCTCTTAAACCAAATATTATTCCACGTACCTACGATCGACTCGCACCTCGTCGCAATTTACAAACAAATTGACCACCACGCGAGTGACGGCCTATCCGGGATGATTCATAATAAAAAGAGAAGAAGGAGAGAGGGAGAGAGAGAGAGAGAGAGAGAGAGAAAGCAGCAGAATCAAGATTGCGCGCTATCAATTCTCGGAGGGAGATATTCCCTCGAGACGCCGATGCTTCCTCTCTCGCTCGCTAAGCGCCGAGGCTAGGATGGGTGTCTAAGCACGTCCGCTAAACAGCTAGATACGTTCGCCAGATAGGAGATACTTATGGCACTTGAGGGTATGAACTCGTGACCGTCGGAACTGCAAGATACAGTCTCGCCCTCTTACTGCCTCGGGAGTGGATATAACCTACGATATAACGGGTATCCATCTCCAAGAGCGAAGAAGGTAGTGGCGGAAGCAATTGCTGGAATTGCATTCTGCACGCGCGGAATCATCTCCATCGTCCTTAAACGGCGATGTTGAGCCGATCAAGCTGCGATTTATTCTGCTCTCTCTCTCTCTCTCTCTCTCTATATATATATATATATATATATATATATATATATATATATATCGTCTGAAAGTTATTAGAGAGAAAAATAACTGCTTATCGTATCCCGCACGGTAGCTCCGTCGTCGTTTCCGTTTTTTACGATTGCGCGTTCAATTCAATTAATTACTACGCATTTATTCGCATTTTCTTTTTTTTTTTTCATTATTTGATCGTTGAATCTCTAGCTGAGCGTCGTAATTCGCGATTTTGACGCGATATCGCCGGTTTTAGTCTAGCGCGTAAAGCGAGAATAATCGCGTCGCCGCGACGGCGTTTCTAGCTTCGCGCGCAACAACACCTTGCGCGCGTGTAAACCGCGAAATAAATTCCGACTACGCCCGACGGATTATATAAGATATTCATACGTATGAATTTATATCACGCCGGTATCACTTCTCGTGGTATCACCATGCCTTTACGAAGGCTTTGTAAGATACGGTCGTCTTCTCGTCCCTCCTTGCGCGCAAAGCCCCCACCGGAGTGGAAGTGTATTTCGCGAAATAACAGACACTCCTTCCTCTCTCCAACCCCGTTTCTCAATTCCATCGCACAAGGGAATTTCTTAGAGAATAACGGCTGTACCGTGAAAGCGAAGCGAATCTGCCGCATCGCTGATCGCGCGCTTCATTGAATTTTGATTGTGCTCCCGCGGTAGCTCTCCGCAGTCACACACACACACACACGATGACAGACTCGAACGCTAATTGGAAATTTAGATAATCGCATCTACACGAGTACAGATCGGTATCTTACCCGATTTCGACGTGAAGTCTCGACGGGTATTAAGCGACCTCGTTACGCTCCACAGACACACTCCTGTGTACAGCCCACCCCGAAGTATCACGAAGCGAGCGACGAGCCGATATGCACCATCCGGAACGATCACGAATGTGACCTTTGAAGAACGCCGGTCGTTTCGCTCGATAAGTGAATTTCGACTTACTTTCGGACTAATTGTGTCTCGCAATAAAAATAAATAACGATTTAGAATTTAAAGTAATTTTGACTATGAAATTAATAATTTTTGTGTTCACGTTTTCCATTTGCTTCAGATTTTATATTACCACTTTAGATTTTCTTTCTCGACTTTCAATCTCGATTTCAATCTGTTACATCGCTCGTATGAAAGTCGATGCTATTTTCGCGCGAAAAGTGCAAGAGCAGCGTGAAGTTTTCAACAATGGATTTTGGAGCGCAGAGAGATAGAGATACTGTGAAAAGTGAAAATCATACGTACGTTAGTCGAGTCAGAGTCTATCCGATCGGAATAGTTTCTAACGCGGAATCGTTTCGACGAGTCGACGATTAGGTAGCGAGCGCGTTCTCGAGTCTTGACGATCGGAATCCGACGCGCGTTAATTTGTTGTCGATGGCCCCATCGATTAAAGTCATCGTCGCCATTTCCTGCTTCAAAGCTTGAGAATCCTGCGCGATCATCGGTCTGCGTGAACGAGAGGCTCCATCGCTGCGATCGACGTCCTCTCGCATATTACGCTTCGGCGAATTGATCGGTTCGCGCGTCCTTGAGCTCCTATATCGGGCAGCGCGACGCATTAATCGATCGCAATTACCGCTCAGACGAGATCAAGATCAGAATACGAGTCGTGGAACGAGGGCGAAAATTTCGCGTAAATAACTAATGCATCTTTTTTTTTTTTTCTTACGAACATCTCTAAAATCAGAACTGACTAAACAAACAAACGCCACGTCTGATAACTAACTTTATCAGAGAGAGAGAGTTATTACGCAGTTTCGATAATCGAACTACATGGCGTAGCGTATGAATTTCATTACGAAAATGAGTTCACGAGATAACATTCCGTGTATGCAACGTCGTAGTGAAATTAATTCAATACATTTGGCAATATTGCGCGCGGCGCGCATCGCCGCTTCCATTTCGAACGTCAAAAAAATAGGAATTTGTGAAGCGTGTGTGTTATCTGTGATGATGAAATATTAAATTTCAATATTACATTGTCAGCGTGCCATCATCGCAACGCGGCCGATTACAGACGTGTGATTCTCGCGCTGTTTCGATTGCCGTTGGATAATTCCGCTAACAGCACAGACAATAGTCGCTATTTCAACTTTAGAATACAATATCACCGTTGTAATTTTCGATTCACGAGAGCACGTGTGTGTTTTTCAACGTTCGCGCGATATCAAGAATGAACGCGCCGCTTTCTGTCAAAATTCTGCAAAAATCAGATAATTTGTTTCCGACAAAAATCTACGCGCGCGATAGCGTCATCACACGTGTATTAACGACGCGTGATACCTTCACGATAATAAGTCGTTTATGTATTTTAAACCTGATAAATAAAAAGCCGTGCGGCTTCGATACATCGCTATCGTACAGGCGCCACGATAAAAAAAAACCGCGAGCGAGCCAAGTCGATAAAAGATTACGAGCCGAGTTCGGCGAAGAATTCGGTCACGCATCATCAGCCGCAAATATACAATCGGATGTTGTTGGCGAATTTAAAAGTAGAAAGAGAGGAGAGCGGAAAGCGCGTGTACAAATAACATCAAAAGCTGACGATAAATTTTCGGCCGTTATTATCGTCTCGCGGGTGACGAGCGTAGGAAAGGCGCCGTTATAAAAAAAAAAAGACGCACAGCCGGTACATTCGACGTGAAGATCGCGCATTCGTCTTAATCGCAGAGAAATATTAGATACATTCTGCTTATTTCGCGAAGGGGGATGAAAAGCGCCGCGGCCACTTGTCGGTTGAAAGGAGCGGGGAAAAAGAAAAACGAAAAGACACGAAAGAAATGGAATGCACTCGAGCGAGAAGATTCTTCCCCGTTCGCGTTATCAGGCGTGACGTCGTTGAAATAAATCTTGAGACCCGCGACGTTCTTTTCCACGACATGCCGTCATCCGGTTCTCTTCGACTTGGCCGCAAAAGTGTGTTACGTGCCGGCAAAAACGAAGGTAATTTCGCCGTTTGAATACACGAGGCGGCGCGCGCGGGAAGCTCTTATCGCGCGCGCGCCGAGGAAAACGGACTTATCGTCGGAGCTGATCAAAGGGCTGACACGAGATAATTTTTGCGATAGCAAATTTCCGTCGAAATATATTAACCTAAGGTATAATGAGATGTACGGTATCAGTAATTTTTTGTATTCACATAAGAAAAAAATCTACTCGTAACTTTACACGTTTCCTTGAGACGTTTCCCTTTTAATATCACCTCACGTAAAACACTAGTTATCATGACCATCAACTTTTTTATAATAAACTTCATAAAAGAAAAGAAAAATCACGAGAGAGCAAAGACATCTATTCATCTTTAAATCGATTACTCTTTTTAACACGATCTCATTTTCGAACTGCGTTGCAGTTTGCAATTTTCAGTCTTGCGTTTTTTTTTTTACTAATATTTTTTAATTAAACGCTCCGTTATTTTCACACTTGCGACCGGATATTTCCTTTTCGCGCTCTATCTTGTCGATCCTCTCCGGCTCTTTCTCGCGGCGCGACCTCGCGGCGTCATGAATAAAAAAGTAATCGACGCTTAAGTGCAGTAACAAATCTTTCGTGCGAGAGAGCTTGCTGCTCCTCGGGCCCGTTTTAATCTCCATAAGAGGACTCTTTAAAACGCGATCACGAACGCGTCTCCGCCGTACTGTGTTGATCCATTTCATCCGGTAATCCCCGCGGCTGCATCAGCGCGATCCGGGATGCAGCATTAGCTTCTGCATAAGCACTACGCTTCGCGCGGACGGATTTGCAGACGTGCTCGATTCGCCGGCGCGAATCATTCCTCAAGAAAGAAAGAACGGTCGCTATATGTAATTTAAAACGGCCATATGTAACGGCCAAAGTCCAATTTATGACCGTCTGCTCCCACATGGGTTATACCGGCAACTATTTTATAATATAGCGGCGAGTAACTTGCGATAAATTAAAATCAAAACTCCCTTACGTTATTGTGTGTATGAATGCTTTAAAATATCTATCAATCGTTAATATTTTCTTATCATAGCAGAACAGATAACAAAAACCTTGACGAGAAAAAAAAAATATGTATCGCAAGCGATATAAATTGATATAATATTGATGTACTATTGATACACTATTGATTAAAATGTGTTATTGCATTTTTTAAAATTTAACTTCACAAAGCTGATCTCGGAAAATAAACATCGATTTCGAGATAACTCGATTAGCATGTTCCCTTCCGCCTATCCTGTTTTTCGTAAAACCGCGATTTCTGACTTAGGCTCGTTTTACGCCCGTCAGCCCGATTGGCGCGATTTTTCCAGCGATCCGTGAATTTTTCGACGAGATATCGGTATTCGGGAAAAAAAAGAGATTATCTCTCTATTCCTCCGGTTCTTGTTACAGCGCGGGAGAAAATTTAAATCGTCGATATGGCTCGTCGCGGTTGGGATTATCGATTTGGGGAAGGGGGCAATTGTTATCCGCGTGCACGTTTGTATGATGACACTGACCTCCGGTAAAATGATGACGTGCGTCGGAGCGTGCTTTCGTGCACACCAGGTTTCGCATATCAACGGCACGCTTAACAAACCCGCATTTCTGAACGTCGAACCAAACTTCGCCCCGATATCATAGTGCGCCGCGTGCGCCCGCCGTTCGGCTCCGACTTGTCATCGAAAATACCTCTGCGCGTGACAGACCGTTGATTGGTGCCCGAAGACCAAACGACAAGCCCGCGAACGTTTGTGAACATTTTTATCTCGGCTCTCTGTTGACTGAAAAAAACGCAATAACCCAATTTGTTCATTTCGCTTCGCTACACGCGTGCTGGATTTGCGCAGAAAAAAAAAAGACATAGAGAGAGAAAGAAAGACTGAGAGAAAGAAAGAATCTGTTGTATTTTATGTGCGCTTTCGATTTATATAGAAAAGGTTGTTAACAAATATTGCAATTGTCAAGAGAGTACTATACGTAAATGTGAATTTTAAGTGACATATGTTTATGCGAAGTTACGCAACGCATAAAGATCCGAATCCTTGACACTTTTGTCGCAAAAGAACGGAATTCAAACAACTCTTTAACGACGCGGCGACGTAAGTGCGCGTTCGAGCGACAAAGCCGGACGGTAGCGCAGAAAATTTCATGATTCATTCTCTGATTCACGTTAAAAAAAAAGAAAAAAAAAAGGAAAAAAGTATAACAGAATAGGAGAGAGAAATTTGCGATGCAAAAAGGAAAAACCCAAGTGAGCTTCCTTGTTTAACCGAATCCAAATGCGTCCAACCGCGACTGAGAGCAAATGTCAGCTGTGAAACGTGATCTGTTTACCCCCGCGCAAGAAAGTGGCGGAAAAAATTACGCTATTTCCACGGCAGACACGCGCCGTCAAAGGTCGAATAACAGCGTTCGCATCAATCGGCACGTACTGGTCGAGGATGGCTTTATCGCAGCGGCTCCTCTTACTAATTTGTTTCGATCACACGAGAACGATCGGACGTACGCATCTATCCGATACTCGCAGCCGTACCCGCGCGCATCGTTTGATGAAAAAAAAACCTACTGGCACGGAAATACCGCCGACAGATAGATAAAACGAAGCTCGACGCCTCCGCTTCGCGGATTTATGAACAGTCTATTTCCGGAATGCACGCGCATGTGCCAAAAGTATCGCGTGTATACACGTCCTTCATCCGCGAATCTTTCAACGGACTTGCGAAGCAAACGTTGAGCAAATTTTCTAATTAATCTTGTGTCAAATTTCGATCAATATAATAATGAATATTTTTTAACAGTAAAGCATCTTCAACAATTCAAACAATTTTTGCGTAGTAATAACTTCTTACAAGAAGTTCTTTTGTTAATAAAAAGTAATATTTTTCTAATTACATTGTTAATAACAATAAATAGAAAGATTATTTTGTAAACTGTGGTAACACAGGAATAAAATATTTATAATAAAAATCTTCTATCTTAGGCACAACTTCTTTCAAAAATTTTTCATCTCTATTGATTTTGAAATGAACATTATCGAAACCTCCGAATAAACCCAAAAATGACACGTTTACTTTGAGAACGTACATGGACATTTGATAGTAGGTATAATAACAATGACTTTTTTTCAACGTAACTTGACGTCTGTCATCGAAAGTTAAATAATCGACTTTAAATTCTTTTTTTTCGTAGTCTACAATTTTCTTGTTCTTACATTTGTAAGGACACGTTATTTCTAATAATTCAACATTTCCATTAATTTTCTCTATTAATTATAATATCGTTTGGACTACAAGAAAGAAACGGTTGCTGAAGAGAAATTACTAAGCCTACTTAGTGAACTCGTAACTTGGTTTGTTTTTCGAAGCGAGAGCTAGCTTTGGATTCCATTCGACCATAACTCATAGATCGTTTTGATTTTTTTGAAACTGTTCGATCAATTTTTCAAAGTTGTTTCGTTTTGTCTTAATACGGTGCGCTCTACTGCATGTAATGCTCCTCCGGTGTCTTTCTGTATACCATTCATGACTTCGTGATTGTCCACCTGTCCTGATGCATATATCTGTCCACCTTGATGCATCCAGTTCATTAAGCGAACGAGAGGCCTCATATTCAAAAGGCCATATTACAATTTCATTTTTGCGCGCGTGATATGTCGGAAAATTATTCCGCGATTGCAATTCAAATAATCTCTCACAAATTTCACTCATTTCCGACATTTCGTTTCGCGTATTTCCTCTGCCTTTAGTTTTTTTAATCTTGAACATTTCCGCCACTGAATCCAAGTTCTTTTCTGTTTTATTTTCTATGTCTCGTTTATTTATTCAAAATAGCAGTTTGAAAATAGCATCCGTTTCATTCTGCTAATTTTTACAAATCACACTATGATACGCGTATTGATATCCTTTTTTTCTTCAAGTAAGAGTCAACCACTCTAGTCATCGTCATTCGTGTCGAGTTTCATTTTGTGCGTGTATACCTTTCACGTTCTTAGTACCAGCGGCAAAGTATCGTCGATCACGTCTCTCCGCAGCTCAGATTATCAAGAATTCTCGATACCGTATACGCGTTTTGCCCGGCAAATATAGAGAATGTGGCGCCGTTTTTTCCGCTTTTTTATTTTTCGGATACCGCGAACTGCGCGAAACTGCGCGCCGCGAGAAGCTGGCAAAACGTGAGTTATGAATACGAGAGTCGAGAGTGCAAACACGTCGATACTTTCTATCTTCGTGCAAACGTTTTTACACTGTTCTCTTTTTCCCTCTTTCTTTCTCACTCTCTTTTTGCCTCCGTGTCTCTGTACGTTCTGTCGTTGTTCTCGACGAGGAAGTTGCGTGCAAATTCGCGAAATGAAATGAAGAATCTAGCACGGCTCCTTGACTCGCTTCTTCATCTCGATGCTCGGCACACACATTCTCGAATGTGCGAAAAGAGACGTGCACTTTTTTTCACGTCAAAAGTCGAAGTTATTAAACTTATAAGAATTTATTTGAATGTGTTAAAGGATATGTATTTAAAACAAAAAAAAAGCTTAAACAGTTCGTAGAAAAAATAACAGACGCTATTTCACAAACAAATTCTTCACCGATCACTCATTGTTTAATTATCGCACTTTGTGGTTCTCAAACATTTGCGAGGAAGTATTTGGTATGTGACTGCGTTTGAGCGATAAAACAATCTCACTTGGCGTGATATAGTATTGCATTGCCACTGAATGCCGACCTGTATCAGTGTAGTGCGAATAAGTAGTCGCGATAAGATCCATTCTCGAAAGCGCGATAAGATATTCGATGTATAAAAATCCGGCCTGACCACCGATTAGCCACCGAAATTCCAGTGGTTTCTCGATTTGAACACATCAATTCTTCTCAAGGCAAAACTTCAGCTTCACGCGCAGCGGAAGCTTACGCAGTAGAACGCAACAGTATGCCTTTTACGTAACACGAATGGAAATGCGAATCGAGTATGAAACTAATCTCTCTCTCTTTCCGTCTCTTTTAGTTCGAGATTAATCTATCTAAGAATTCAAGGTTGAAGATAAGTTACAACATCGCGTCACGTAGAATCGTTTCAATCGAACGGACTCTCTTGAGATATAATATCTTGTTGTTTTTGATATAATAATAAAAAAATAATAAGAGATATAAGACGCTAAATGAAACGCACTATCATGTTTTTTTTTTTTTTTTTTATTGCTCTCAGAACAAATATTTGTTTAAAGAAGCAGCTTGAGACCTCTAATTAAAGAAATATTGTTCTTTCTCCCATTTAGAGATCTCGTGACCCGTGAGTCGTCTTTCTCTCTTCTTCAATTTATGTAAATTGAGAAAGTCGAGTCTCTAACAGCCAAAGCAATTCGTTTGCTATTTGAACGAACGGACGCGTGGATAAAACCCATAAATTCACGTCGTCAACTTCACCGCGACGCCACCCACGTAACCCGACCTAAGCTAACGTTAACGAGTGTGTCCATTGCAATATCGCATCGCGCCGGGTTGTAGCGCCATCGCGATGATCGACCTTTACTATTTTGAGAAGGCACCCAGCATAAACGCTCCAATTATCGCCACTCGCCGAGTTCACTCCGACCGTTCTCTCTCTCTTCCCCTCCCCTTTCTCTCTCTCTTTGTGTGTGACCAACGCTTTGTCCATGGGGACGCCCACAGAAAGGGAACTACGGGAAGCCTCAGGCAATCTCCCTCTATCTCTTTTCATTTTGCCCTCCATCCCCTTTTCTCCTACATTGCATCTCACTATACATCATCGCATAAAGCTTCAAAGCAAGACGCTATTTTCAACCTCTCGTCATGGATAAACAAATGATCTTATTACGTCATTGCGCTATAAATTTGATAACGATCGGTAATACGTCGTGTCGGATTGTACACGTAAAATTTTCAAAATACAGTCGCGTATATATATATATATCTCGTTTCTAATATAAATATTTATCTGCCTTATTATGTCAAGCGTGAATCGCGTCATTAATAGTGTCTGATTGTGATGTATGTAGGTACATTTCTTGATGATTCTTGATGACGCGACGTGTTCAGTATGCGAATCGGTACACATGTAATGTATCGAGTTGTGTAGAAAACAATGACGATGTAATCGCACGAGACAATAAAAATGCAAGTAGAAAATTACGGCGAGATGGAATTTTATTGGCACGAGAAAGAAGATTCCTGAGGCCCTCGTCTCAGTTCCCTTTCTCTCTCTCTCTCTCTCTCTCTCTCTCTATCCCTCTCCCTCTCTCTAAGAGAACGTAGCTACGTCAGCTCTCGCCCAACGAGCCGTTATTAAAATTACATCAGCATCGACATTCTAATTGTTTCGTCTCGGTTTCCGAGAACACGCCGATGGCAAATAATTCGCTCGTTGTCAGCCGGTTTACATGTACGCTGCATAATGCCGCTTTGTGCCGATGCCAAATTCACTTAAGTTAAGCACAGAGGAAACAAACAGATATGGAATTCGATACGCTACAATTTTCTGAGAGTCGGGAAGAAGTCTCAGAAAATATTAGGTAGGAAATATCCGCTAAACTACACGCACGTGACCGCAAAAAAATTGATAAAAATTGCGGATGATAATTATCGCGTACCGTTCTATGACTTAATTGTGTTCATTTGCGGATAATCGGTGTTTGTCAAGACTGATGATAACACTGGGACCAGAGAATTAAATATGTACATGACACATGTGTTGACTGCGACAAAATTGATAACGACATATTTCAGACGCGTTTGCATCACTTAATCGCTATTTTCATTCTGCACCCGGAGAGCTTAATTATAACGACTGTAAACAATCTGTTATATTGGTTACTTCGCAAAATTTATTTCTGCTTTCGCACTTCTTCAGCTGAAATATATATGACTTATACTGAAATGTATATGACTACACGCGCGTGTTCTATTTTAATCTTAACGTTTACCCTTTAAGCAACAAGCTTAACTCCCTTTCTTTTTTATAATTTATTTATTTATTTTTTTTTTAAGCGTACCTCAGCAGTAACACGATCTCGTTACTCGAAAGTAACTGCACCACAGAATTTCATGTACTAAAGTATATTAATAATCTCACGTCCTTTAGGGGCAGAGGTTGAAATATTTTTTTTTTCCACCGTCCCCTGTCACTCGTACGTAAAGAAGTCTCGTATATAAATAAAAAAAAAAAGTATATACCGAGAGAAAGAAGAGTAAGCTGCGCATAAATCACTGGAAGAGTAAACCGCGTGCGTGTCTTTACCTCATTCCCGGTCTATAATCGTAAAAAAAAAAACTTCGCGCGAAAAATCTCATCGTTTGTGGGAATCGTGGCGTAGCCGCGTTTGAGAGCCGCTGGGACGCGCGTGTTTTAGCGTAAATTTAGCAGATCGTAAAATCGCACCGCGCGACGTATAAAAATGGAGATATTACTGCCCTATTCGCGCACCCGTGAACGGGCCGAAACGCCGCTCCTCTTCCGCGTTAGTCAATTCTGACCGCCACCTGTGGCTTCGCGTCTTTCACGGCCACCTTGAATTCCTACGTCGTCAACCGTCTTCGAAAACGGCGCGCATACACATGTGTGTGTACATGCAGATGAATAGCATACATATATTACACACACGTAGCACCGCGGTCTCCCAGTTAACACCTCGCGAAAAATAAACATCACGCTTGCGACGCGATAAGCAGAGCGGACGCGCGCGCGCGATCTCCAAGGTCATCCTGAAATTCCAGTTCCGCTCCGGATCGTCGATACGAGAACGAAGAGAGAAGAGAAGGATCGAGGAAAGAGGAGAGCGGATCGATTCGAGTGAATCGAACGTAAATCACGGAACACACGCACATTACAGTATGCGAGTCACACATTTTCTTTTCAAACATTCTACGTTGTTTCATCAGTTTTGAAACGGATAAATTATTGTTTTTCATGTGTATTTTTTGTTGTTATATCGTTTTGTAAGATGAATTTTATTACACACAGCTCGCGAAAACAAATCGCGCACAATGTAATCGCTCTCTCCAATTAGAGAGAAGAGACTCACACAAAATCGTTAAATTTAAATTTATTTAAATTTATTTCGCAAATAATCCTTTTATGTTTTGTTATTAATTAGCAGATATTGTTTACTTATAAATATTTATAAAACACACACGAGTATGTTAAAGATAACGTAATGACTCACGATAACTGCACTGGATCTGGGAGAGAGATATAGAATTACATATACATTAAAATGTACACACGTAGCGCGCCGGATTACGTTGAATTTAATTCGGTTAATTTCTGTAAGGGAAATTTTCAACAAATTGTAGCTTTGAAAAAACAAAACAAAAACAAAAAAACAAATCAATATAAGGTAATTGCCTCGTCCGGCAAGATGAAAGAGGAGAATCGCGCGTATTGACAGACGTGTGTAAACCGGATCGGATTTCTGGACGACTACCACTAGCGATTTGTTTGCTTTGGACTTTGCAACGCGACATGGCCGAAAAAAAGATCGCGGAAAGATTAGCTTTATCTTTTTGCACGCGCTCGTGTTATCTCCGGACCGTACCGTAAAACGCAATTATTTTCGTCCATCGCGAATGACGATGACGACTCAATCGATCTCTCGCGTCTGACAGGCGGACTAACAGATAGGCACCGGCGCTGTCAGTCGAAATGCTACCAGAACTACGCACAGACAGACGGGCAGGCTAACAATATCGAACCGTGCGATCGAGCGCGAGCAGCAACAAGCACATTGGCGTAGTACTGGCGATTGGAGCGCGGAAACAGCGCACGGCGTATATGTATACACAAGAAAACCGATAAATATCCGGAGTGCTCTACGTATTCTTACCAACGTCATCGGAAGAGAAGAATCGCAGCTCGAACAGGCATTCGACGCGTGCCTTCAGAAAAAGAATACATATATACGAAAGTTTTTACGCGAACTTATATCACTGTAATATTTCCTGAATATGCGAAAATATCGAGTCGTAACAGTCGCACACACATTATGCAACACGCGACAAGCCGCTTCGCTCGTACCGTGTGATTTATCGCTATTTCATTTTTTTTTTTTTTTCAAAATTGCTGCAAATCGCGAGTTGCCACTTGGCATTACCAGCTGTCATCAGTCGCGTAAACGTCAACAAGAAGATAGAGGCACCACGACGACACTCATGTACACGCGTCGCATAATTTTCGGCACTATCTCTCGGCACCGGCAGCATCGACGCGAATGTGTACGTGTGTTTACGTTGATACTTACGCACTGTTTTCGTTCGCCGACGAAGGTTCCGTAAAATACAGACGGAGATTTTGTTTTTTTTCGTCGGAACTGCTCACCGGCTTCACCTGAGTGATCCGCCGATCGACAACACACAACACGAACAGAATCGCGGCCCTTTGTCTTCCTCTACCGATTGGCCCTCCTTACTGGGGACTTTCGGTGTTTACGCGGCGTATTCCGCACCGCGGAACACTTGTTTATCGTTTGCGGTTGTCCATTAACGTCCATACAAATCAACCTTCTAAACGCTGTGTTACGCACATCGGTGATTTACACACGGCGGTTTGCACACGTGCGCCGTTAATCGCGCAACACGATCTTTTCCCCCCTTATCGCGACTTCGTTTGCTTGCGCGCGCGTTCGCCTGCAAAGCAATCGCAATACTCACGCGAAGCGCGAGCCAAGACTGACTCGAGGCGCGACTAGTCTGTTGGTCTTATACGAGTGACTGGGCTTCCCCCGCGGCGGACGACGCGTACATACGCACTAAAGAAGCCACCGGTCTACCTGGCCGCCGCGCGCCGGCCGCGCCGCTCTGACGGAACGCACCCAAATTTGCTCCAAAATTCGCCGTTTAAATTGCTATATACATGTATATATATACAAATCTCTCTTTTCTTCTTTTTTTTTAATCGACAAACTCGTAACTACGCCGTTTCGTCCGTTTTACGAACGCAATAAACGCTTTTCGACTTCGTGTAACGCCAATCGACCGTTTCTTTTTCTTCTTCCTACACTTTTCCCGGATCCGCCGACAATTTTGCAAAAGACATACGGCAACTCGCGTCTATAAAGCAAGATGTCGAGAGAGTGAGATTTTTGTTTACACGCTCGTCCTGAATAATGCGATCTAAACTCTTCTTTGAAGAGTCTAGAATAAATGTTGTTCGCGATTTTGCCAATATTTCTGAATACTTTCACGTGTGCGATAATGTGCGTCACGCATTCATCGATTCTGTGAATGTACTTTAAATGTCGCATGTCGCATGTGTGTGTGTGTGTGTGTGTGTGTGTGTGTGTATTTGTGTATCGCGTTTGTTATATACATTTATTAATTATTATCCGAACAGACAATTAATTTACATATAATTTCTATAAAATATACAGATATATATGTGTATAAAATATTAAATTGTAAAATACATATTTCTATTACAAATATAAATTTATTCTTAATATTTTTTAAATTAAATATTGTAAAATAATATTTAATACGTATAATTTGTAAAAACGTTATCTTTCTGTCTCTTTAACGTGATATTCCTTTTACATCCGCATTATGATACAAAAGATTTTAATGATGCAACTCTGTCATTTCTTTTTACGTTTATATTTGTAAAAATATGTGAATTACAAAATACTTCCTCTGAGCTTTTAATTAAATTTATTAAAATCTTTCTTTTGACATCGTTATTTATACTTTTTTTCTCACAGGTGCAAGCGATTCTTTTGACGTTTCTAACGAAATAAAAACAAACAATCAAAAATCCATGCATTTAAGTGACGTGAAACAGACTCCTGCTATCTCATTTTTGTCTGGTCGCATAGAATATTATTATTTTATCTGCGCTCTTGTGTGATCATCTCCTCGTAGCACGAGTCCAAGATTATATCGCGCATCCTCATGAATAAGGATAGTCACTACATTACGAGTTAGTCATTATACGATATCGATATCACGGTGGAATATCGATTAGCGTAAACTATTCAGCTAGTATCTTTTTTTTTTTTTTTTTTTTTTTTTTAATTCGACGCATAAACTTTCCTCGGCGACAGGTAAGTATCGATATTTCATTAGAGTCTGAAGTGTTGTCCGTTGCACGTATATCACACTAAAGTGTAAATTACGTGCGAGTTAACAGTTAACACAAGAGACAAAATTATTCGCGCGTGTCATCCGCGTGACTCATTTGCGGCGTTGTGCGAGCTCCGACCCTGGGACGTTTTCAGCCTTACTTCCGTCGTCGCATTCGCTTTACGACGCGAGCGCATCGTTGTCGCGAGAGCGTGGAATTTGGCAAGCTCGACAATGACCGTGGCCGTTGCCACGATAAATTTACAGAACATTTGTCTAGTTAAAATCTCGCTGCCACAACGTCTCAGTGATTTTCCTTTGTAAGATTTTTTTTTCTTTTCTCTCACTTATTATCGTCGAATGTATCTGGACGTAATTAGATAATTAACGTTATTTGTTTATGTACGTGTGTGTGTGTGTGTGTGTGTGTGTGTGTGTGTGTGTGTGTATGATATCTATAAGTTTAAAATGTCTCTCCCAATTGCTCTTTACGCGACGGATGTAGGTAAAAGATGGTGGATCAACAAAAATTCGAGATGATAAAACATATCGAGTAAAGAATCAATAAATTCACGATAGATTTTCTTCTTCCGCCGATTTGTTTACGTACTTTCTCACAGTGTCAGGGAACGATTGCCACTTCGAAAGGAACGCCACCTGACACAACAATCCGCCGCCTTATTGATATTGTTGCAAGGTTTCTACGGTCGGTCGGATCGAAAAGACCGGAACAATTTCCGGCTAGAAACTATATTCCCCCCACTTGACCCTCCCCAGCTATCTTCCGCGTTTTCTTGCCATTTTATCCGCAAGCATTCTGAAGTGTTTGAAAAAGAGTGTTTCTCTGTACAAAGAGAATTGCATTTGAAAAATCTTATATATTTTAATACTGTTTATTTTAAATCTTATTTTAAAACTCTTTACAGACGAATTGCAGGCTTTTGTCCACAAAAACTGTCTTCTGTGTCACTTCTCTGTTCTCCTCTCATTCGCGATATATATGCGCATACTATCGACTTAAAAAAAAATTTATATAATCTTGAATAAATCTTTCGATGACAATACTGCGATAAAATACTGCGTCTGTTTCGAGTATCGCCCAAGCAGAGAATTAATTTGGTCAAAGCTAAACGACGTTGACGGTGTGATCGGGTTTAGAAAAAAATTTAGCGGTTATATTTCTTACCACGCTGCCGTCTTCGACGAATTTCTGTGACACAAAGTGTTCGAATCCATATCCGCGTACATCCGACACCCACACATAAAGAGAAAGAGATATCCTGCCACTGCCAGATCCACGAAAGGGTTTAACCACGATAGGTTACCGCCTATCCTGAGCGCTCGTAAGATAACGCGCGTCAGAGCTTTCCAAAGACGCGACGTTTGCTCACGGAAAATTGCCTCGACGGGAAAGGCAAAAGGATAGAAAGAGAAGAGAGAGGACAGAGCTAGAGGATCTAGAGAAGACCTAAAGCGCGCGTATAGATTTCGATGTACGTATCTCAGCGCGCGCGCGCGTGTGTGTGTGTGTATTGCAACCAAGAAACGACGCCTATTTAGCGAACGAGACAGCACAGGCGTCGAATTTCCCAAATTCGACGCACCGAATGACAAGTACGAGAGAGGAGAGAGAGAGAGAGAGAGAGAGAGAGGAGAGAGAGAAATGGGCCGTTCTCGGCCCGCTTTTGCGACGCGTGTTGAACTACTCCGTAGAGAGTACGGTTAAATACATATTTGAGAGCGTCTCATAATTACGCCGTTCTGGGAGTTTGTGTTCAAGTCCGCAAGCAAGGCATACACGAACGCATTTATTACACGCGTTATGAAAAAGCGGTTTTTTTTTCCTCGCGTAAAGTAATATGCTCCGTTCTTTGTGTGCTCATTAAGACACGTTTACGACCAACTCGAGAATATTTCCCGTCTTTTTTTTTTCCTTACACTTTTGCGTTATTGGATAATTATACTCATATTTGCATAAAGAATGTACACAAGTAAAATCTAAATTCCAAAACCAGTTTCTCGGCGACGGAGTCTCGTCTAAACGAGATTTAAACTCGGCGCTTCTAAATCTTCTTTTATATCTCAATTAAAAGAAGAGAAGGAGGGGATTTACTTATCTCAAGAATTCATCGCATGTGCAATGTCACCGCAAACGCAGCGTGTATGAGCGCGCATAATGCAACTCCGGAGCATATTACGCGACGAAACGTAACATGTTACGCGATACGAGCGCGTCGACGTGATATTACTACGGGACCCAAGCGAGACTCGTATTTCGTCGAGCACCCGCAGAGTCGGACTAATGAACGTACTGTCTTGAAATTCTACGGAACAGAAGTTCCCGAAATGTTCCGTTATTTCGCACTTCCTTCAAATAATTTTAGGATTGTTTACAACAACATCTTGCAAATTAATAAATAATAAACTAGATTTAATGACTTAATGATGACTTTTCGTGACTTACGAAGTCACATATTTTAAATTATTTACGTTCATAATTATTTATGGTCATGATTATTTTCATTATTTTATTATTTCACCGGATCAAATATTAATTAACAAAAATTATAACCACACACAAAGTGGTAAAAGCAATTTTCTCTACGTAAATTCGTTTCTTTCATTCGCGGTGTCTTTGTTCTCATTCCCGCGAAACAATCTTCTGTTTTTTGCTCACCAAAAAAAGAAGCCGAGAAAATTTACGACTGTTTCATTTAAAAATGCACGGAAAGAAAATGCGGCTATAAAACCTAATAATCCTTGGTCTTTTCTCCGATCCATTGGTACCGACAAAAGCGCGCTCGATTGTGTACTTCGCCAGCAGCGCGCACGATTCCGTATTTATCCGAAACACGTACCTCCCGGCCAATACGTCGGATGCGATATAGTTGCGGCGTGGAGCACGTCGTAAAAGGAGACCAACCTACCTACGCCGTTCTAAAGAATAAATAACCACCTACTATCGACCGAATCGTGACTCAGGACGAATCTTCGTCCGAATGAAGCAATCGATTTCTACACGTGCGACCATTGAGAGCAGCGTCCCCGGCGCGATGACGCCGGATGTATCTCTCTAATGATAGGTCTCTCGAGAAACATGACAGCAAAGTGTGTTTCCTCGAAACATATTACTTTCGTCGCTATTTTTGTCTATTTTTATACGGTTATTTAACATATACTCAAAAAGACAGAGAGAATCGTAACGCGCATTTCTGAGATCATCGGCATCCATAAGTGACACAAAGCGTCGGTGGGCAATAAATTGCTTATCTGAAACGTAGTTGTATACGTTTTTACGCGCGATTTCGATAATATATCAAGTCCTCCGCAGAATAAATATATTTTGTCCAAGTTTCTCGGCTAATAATACAAGAGAATAGAAATCGTCTTTGTTGCGCTAATTTAATTTATAAATAAGCAATGTATGTTGTACATACACACACACACACACACACACACGTAACAAAGAGATAACGTGGACATGTCACCGATTTCATTTTTTAAAATTCGCGACACATCGTACACCATATATCGTGCGACGTTCGTGCCATTTGGATAATTAAATTCCGTTCTGAAATCGCGCACATGCGTTCTAAACACACGCGGGACAAGGAAGGATCTTTCAATTAACTAATAGAGCGATTCAATTTCCGATGGAAGGAATTGTGCGGAGGCTACTAAATATGCGAATGTGAAGGGCGTAGTATTCGATCAACTGAGCGATTTGTACGCGGCGGGGCAGAAGGTGAGGATTTACGGCACAATAAAGAGTTTACGAGGATGCGTTCTTTATGATAATCTGCTATCAATCCGAATGCGCTGCCGGATCTAAACTTATACGAGAGCAACTCGACTCGCTTCTCGGATACTGAGCTAAGCTTCGCTAAGTCCGAAGTTGCGTATTATCTGGACGAGGAGAGGATCAAAGCGAAAAAGCGAGAGAGAGACAGATGGGATTGCGCAAAGGATGAGCGCGGATGGCAACAAGGTTCCAAACTCTAACGTCGATTCTAAGTCGTCGTCGTCGTCGTCCTTCCTAGAAACGTCGATAGGACCGGCTATTTCTCTTGTCTTCGTGTTATGAAACTGTTTCTCCTCGATTGAAATTCTGCAGTTTCAAGTCGCGGCAACCACGAAACCGATAAACAACATTGAAACACATCTAACCGCTAATTAAAAGCTGCTAATTGATCCGCGCCGAGCAATTTATGCGTCGCTGTATGCGCACATAGTGATAACGTGTCTGTTGTTATGAGCGCGCAAAAGCTACGTTCGAGCCTTGATCGCGTCATGAGGAATAAATGTCGTACAACAACACATTATGTAATTTAATATCGATCTGTATCAAATTTTCCTCCTCTTTCCGAGATAAACTTCAACGTAAATCGCTGCGAGTTGTTTAGAAACGGCAAGCAATTACTTATATTGCGCTAGAATCGTTATTGCGCGATAAATTAGATAAAAAACTTGTCGCTTTATATCGAGAACTGCTCCGCAATTATCTGACCGAGTGAATACGTCAATTGATTGCATGGATATTAACATGTAAATAAAGTCACAATGTTCTTGAAAACGTCACACACGACTACGTTTACCGGAGCAAAGAAAGAACTTGTGCTTCTCAACATGATGATGATTCACAAAGCGTATTTTTAGTCTTCTCCGAATTGCGCAAAAGAAATCGCACGCGAATGCCGGGTCGTGCGGCATTTTGACCGCAAAAGTTTGTATTCCGCTTACGCAATATACGTGCGCGTACTCTCTCTCTCTCTCTCGCGCGCGCGCACGTGTGTTGGAAATTCAAAGCTGCTGTTGTAGTCGACCGACGTGCGGTTGCATCGTGACGCAAAGGACACTCGCGAATCGAGGCGTCGATTTACAAAGCCAGACGAGGTAGTGGCTGCTGTTTCACTTTGCGATTTCTAAAAACCGCAACGCGCGCGCGGCTTTCTCTCTCTCTCTGTCCGCAGCTTTGAACTGATGTGATGTTCGCGTTCACTACGGGATGAGCCGCGATATTTCACTGATTGCTCTCGCCTCGTCGCATCTTGCGCACATAATACCCGACCGCGAAATCTTTTTGTCGTGCATTCGTCCGCAATGAGAGCGCTGCATCACGAGCGAGATGAAAGGCTTTTTCGGTGGACGCGCGCGCGCGGCGAAAGTCGTAAACCCAACAAAAGCGTCCGATCACTGTCGTTTTGTTCAAAGTATTATTTTATATTTAACGTTTTGTATGCTTCGCGCGGCGAAACGTCATCATCGATTGCACTCGCGCAAATCCACGTCATACGCGCGAGTGGCTGAAGTTATCGCAACATTCGGTACTACGGTGCGATATACGATACGGATCGGAAAATAATTTGTTCATACGATGTGATTATTGTACAATTATATGTGTAACATCGATACTTTCTTTGGTTTATTTCATCATGATACGATATATTATGATTATCCGTATATTTCTCTTTCTCTTTCTTTCTGTCTCTCGCTCGCACGCGACGAAAAATATCACATAATTAGTAACATTCGATAATTTATTAATACACGTATCACATTTACTTTCATCTCTCCGTGAAACCAGAAACTATTTTTACATTCTGAAAACTAACAAAACACGATGTTTATTTTGAATATTGTTTATACGTGTTTTTCCAAGCGTATTTGCATTGCAAATATTATTTTCAATATTTTATATTCATGTACCTCAATTGATTACGTATCCCTGCAATTTATTTCGCATTGTGAATCGCTCGTAAAAATTTGTACACGCGAAAGAAGTTAAAATGCAGTTAATTTATTATATTAAGAAGTGTATACTGTTTCAGTAAGCTCTTAAATCGCGCGTACAACGCGCGGCACGTTTTTTAGCACGATGTCAACCGAAAACTTCGTAAGACGAATGTTTTAAGCGAGTACGGGAAGCAATTTGCAGTAGACATTATTTCCGCTAGCGTACATTTCAACTGGAATATTCTCTTAGACGAATTCACTGTTTCCAAGCCAGATTTATCCGGCCATCTTGTTCCAATAAAACCAACAAAACACAACTACATCGCAAACGTGTCTGACAGATGTGTGCATACGCGAGTACGCGCTGCGCTGTTTGTACGCAGCATAAAATAGATTATGATAATAAACATTATGCACACTTCGTATTCGTAGAAATAAAAAAAAAAAAAAAATAAATAAAACAAAACTAATAAAACTGAAAATAATTAAATAAAAACTTACTTCATATTTCAAACAAAGTTAAAATACACTTCGCTGTAAATACATTAAATCGATAAAACAAAACGCGACATATGTATGTTCATGTTCCGTGCTTGTTTTGAGAGGAACGTCGCAACTTCTGCAGCGATAACGCTGTAGTTTCTTAAATAATGCTGGTACAAGAAGCTTCGAAAAGTTTTAGAATCCATGGCGCCCGTTTAATGTCAGACGAGAAAGCTCGCGGAAAACGACACACACGTCGGAAAGTCGTTGCAGCGAGAGACTCTTCTTTCGTATTCTTTTGGAGCGTCGTAGTAGTACGTAGGACTCATTGATTTCCACGATACGTGACAAACGCGATCGACCGTGAGCTTTCGCCGTGAACACGGGAGATCTCAGGATAGAGTCCGGGTTACGGGAGGAGGGGAATGAAGCTTGCACGCTCCTTCCCTTTTGTCCCACGGTAAAAACTTCCGAGTGGATTGTCTTGTTTTCCGGATCAGTGAGAGAGAGAAAGAGAGTTTCCCGGTCCCAGTTCCCGGCGCGTACGTAAAACGTATATCGCTCCCGATTCATCGACACGGCCGCGCGTCGCGCGAACGAAAGAACATAGAAGCACGAAAGAGCGTTACCTTGTCGGCGACGAGTCCGTCACGCGTAAACCCACTGACCAGATTTGTTCGCAAAGCGAAAAATGTTGGCTCTCGATCAACAGCAAAGGAATGTAAATATTTATTTTGTAATAAACGCACCGTGCGTATATACACGTGTTGCGTCATCCGGGCGTATCATGACTGCAAATTCTCGTCCGAATACAACCCCGACGTTCGAAATTTCATTGTGAAATTTGCGTACATTGGGATATTCGCGGAATTCCAAATAATTTCGAGCGTGTTAAATCTATCTTCGATCGCAAAGAGGATTTATTTAATGCTGCAGTCGCATTTTTAAACTGTTTTTCTTTTTTTTTTTGATTTTTTTTTGTTTTTTGGTTTTTTTATACTTGAGGTATTCTGTATGCGAAAACTCTAATGGCATTAAATGTCGGCAATTAAAGCGGAATAAAGCAAAAATACAATACAATGGGATCTTCATGGGTGTGTATCATTGTTTCAGCTGCAAATTGTACACTGCAATTTAGACGCGCATTTATCATCCGAGCCATTAGATTTGCAGAAAAGGCCGAGAATTTGTGCTGCTGTGAAATGTTCACAGAGACGCGTATATTCACCTTTTACGTCCTTCGTGCGCGTTCATGGCCATCTTTAACCCATTTGCATTCATAAACGCGCATAATGGACTAGTCGCTATCACGCAAGCATACTGCTGCTGCCTGTCAAGTTCTCCAGTCGAGAGCGTTAGGCTATCAAGAGATGGCAAAAATGCATATTACTGAATTTGCGTGCTTTCTCCGTTTCGCGTTTTGATCGAATTGCTTTTGTTTTTACGCAAATAGTTCAATTTCTTTCTTTTTAATTACATACATATACAAGTCCGTAACTTTAAATTAAAATATTTCCGCAATATGCATAATTACTATGATAAAATCTGCAAAATATTTGTCTCGGCAAATTTAAAATCAACTTGTTTTGTTTCATCTTTTTTCGCAACTTTATAACGTTAAGCCAAAGTGTAAATGTAAACTAGACCAGATTAAAATCATGCCACACGTTTGAAATAAGGCCAGAGACTTCCACTACATAATCGAGAAGGCAAACAACTACGTGAAACATTCTCAACGACTTTGCGAGTATGAACGACATTTTCCTGGGCTGTTGTTTCGTCGCATAACTTCCGGCAGTTTTCCCGACAGTTGCGTCGGCAACGAAATTGGACCGGAGACATAAGAGCAAATCGTTCGGACACAAAAGGCGAATTGCGTCTAGCTAGTTGCGAAACTCGCGCCCGACTCACATCGTTTGCGACGTGAATCGTTTATATGGGGGCGCGCCGCCGCGAATTGGCAGTCGTAGTCGGGCGCGAAGATGTTTCCGTAATGTAGTGTGAAACTACGCGAAAGAACTCAAAGTGCAGTTTGAAACAGTTTAACAAGCGCGCCAGCTTTGGCAATGGACCGCGCCCAAAGTAGCACGACGAGGCCCGTTTTATTCGTCACCCGTTCGTTGCTTGTTCCCATTTCACGCCGACTGCGTGTCACGATCGCAGCTCGATAACTCGATAAAGAGTTATCAGTTTCGACCTGGTCGCTTGGCCGACCTTTTTCTTTTCGGTCAACAATAGCGACAGCCAGCCATCACGCTCGGCTGGGAAACCCATTACTCTCTAAGTTCGAGTCTCTCGAGTTCTTGCCGAGATTAACAGCGTTTTACACTGATATTAAATCTACATCATTAGAAATGCGAGACGACATTGATTGATCGTTATATCTCTTCCACTTATATAACCGTAAAGATAATTCCAGAATATTACATAATAAGCAGCTAATAATGTCTCTGCTCCTTTTAACGTCTCTGAACTGAAATTGTCACCATTAGAGGTGCACAATTACTAATTTGATTCGCAATTGTCAAGATGTCTAATCCTCGATAATGGATCTATCTAATGCGTTAAAATTAAATTAAAGAAATTGACTCGCATTTTACATTAAACCGATATCATCGAATTAGACAAGATTTATCGTAAAAAAATCATGCGCAAAAAATAGTAGTCGCGAGAACTTCTCAATTTGTCATAACTTTATCTCCTCAACTCGTATCTCTCCTAACGATTCTTAATTTTCCAATTAAAGAGAGATTTTAATGCCTTTTCAGATTGTCACGCACCACGTGCCGTTCCAAGTGTGTCTGGCGTATCTCCTGCTAACAGCGCGAACGGCCACTTGGATTTTACAGCACGACGGAAATCGTTAGAGCGCGCTCGAATGACTCTTGAGAACGATTTTCAAGCGTTCGCGGGCAACAATAAATTTAACTCTCGAGTGGTAATGGCGAAAGTGCTCCCCCTTGCACGCAGACAAACCCATCATCGGGCAAGCTACTTAGGTACCAACCGACCGAGTGTACCCACTCTTGAATGTAAGGGGTAAGGTCGTACGTATATCCCTGATATTTACGACTCGGCTCCGATGGAAGAAGAAGAAACGAAGAATGTGCGAGACAAGAGAGACATCTGAGATATTTACGTACACGTTGTAGATAAGAACGTTTGCTCGCGAAACACTAGCACGATATCGGCAAACAAAGTTCGCACGCAGAATGAATATCTATGCGGATGCTGTAAACACTACTTTCTGTCTCTTTCTTTCTCTCTTTCTAGTTGTGTCCCTGCTTTAAAGGAGCACTTTCGCGGTGCAATATTAGCAAGGATAATAAAGATAATCGAAGATTCAACAGCCGTCAAAGTTTCTTATCTCCGATCTCGGACGTTGCATATTACGACTAGGCGATACAACGCGGGATATACTACGTCGCGGTTTTAAAACGCGACGATTACTCTTTGCCCGTCACCGTCGCATTAAATACGCCCGTTAATTAATTGTACTTAATTAGTTTAAGCGTTAATATCTACGCGGCGATTTTTAATCCAAACGTTAGCGCCCGAGAGAAGTGTGCGAAAACCGTGTGTTGCTCGCGTGCAGATTTGCATGATGAATCGTAATAATATTTCGAAAGCAACACGAAACACGCGCTACACGCATCGCTGAATGCGGGAAAGAAATGATTATTGTTTAGAAAGTTGATTATTGTTTTGCACGAAATTGCAGGAAATTGCGCGCGACGCTACAGGCGAAATCAAATTGCTATTGTTTCTCGTGTCTGTATGTTGTGGAGAAAGATTTCTCGAATTTTTTTTTTTTTTGGATTTGTCGGACGAATTTAGACTCGACATATGGACTGTATACGCGCGGTCATACATTTTAATTGAAGATAACTCGGTTTTCTTTTTCTTTCGCAAATCATAGAGAATCAATTGATCTCAGAGCTGCTTCGCCAACTCCGTGCCGCACACATTTCTCATCAAGGATCCAGGTTAGCGAGTGCGGTCCCTGGGTCATAGAAATAGGATCAGGCCGAATAGGTGCTCTTAGTGATTACATTTGCAAGTCAAACGAGGTAGTCGACAAGATGGTGGAAATATATATACACGTATATTCGTTACGTGTATGTGTGCGCACTCACACACACATACACACACACACACACACAAAATAATAGACCAGGTCGTGTGTGGAAGGGCCGAGACATATGAACGGGAAAAAAAAGAGAAATCCTTACGGAATATTTCTCCTGATTTGAAAAATGTCCAAATATACGAAAGAAAGAACGTCACGAAAGAAAAAAATAGAAGAATAGACAGTAGAACAGTAGTAGACAGTCATTTTGCGTGCGAGAAAGATGTAACATATAGAGAAAAAACTAAGAGTGTGAGAGAGAAGAGTGTGTCGTTGCCCTCTAGATCCGTGAGAAGAGGAAAGATAACGAGAAGGAAGTGGAAGGGACAAGATGAGCGGAGGAGATCGAGACGGATCGGAGAAAAAGACGCATCGGAGAGCGAACGAAACGAAGAGAAGAGCGAAAAGAGGCAGAACCGGCGGAACAGCTCGACAGGTTTATCCCGAACCAGCTTCATTTTCAGCCCTCGTCTGAATATAAAAGACAATTTAATTATAAAGGAATTTTCAAAGGCGGATCGTGCCTCCTCTCTTTCTCTCCTTTCTCTCTGAACGTTTTTCTATGTCGTTGTGCTTCTTCCTTCACCTCTTTATCCCTCTATCCCGTCGCTATGACCCCTTAGACGAGCGACGACAAGGAAACTCGCGCGCGCGCATGTACCTACACACATATAACACCATCGTGTGATGTTGCGGATACTCACGTCGCACCTATGTGAACATCGTTAGACGATATAATATAAGCTGATCACATGTAGAATTTATGCGAGGCGGAGGTCACGCTAAATCATGCAAGGTTGGAGTAAATTATGGGCGAACTTAGTCAGACGGGAAACGCGGCGCAACCCAGGCTTATAAATTAAGTGTGGATAAATCGGGTAAGTGCGTAGCTAAAACACAAAATAGAACCACGTCCGTCCGTCCGGTATGTAAAGCGTATAATACCGTGTCTTATTAAAACGCAAAAGCTCGGCGAAAAGCGCGCCTGACTTAAATAAAATGCCAAACTTAAATAAAATGCCCTTCAGCCGCACGGGTCTTTGTGCATACGCAACATGCAACTCTCGCTATGTCTTTGCAAAGCGCGTTGCAGAAAATTCTTGTGAGTTTTTTTCCACAGCGATACATGGAAAAAAATGTTTGCTAGAATAGCAAGAAGATTAATTACTATATGACCAAGAAAAATTTACTAAGCTTATTGAATTGTTTGTTTTGCCAATAAAACGTTTTCTTGATGAGACAAAAAGTTCAGCAGACAAATTTTTCTTGCTGGTTATATAATAGCAAAATTTTTTTTCCGTGTACAAATAATAATTACTGGCGTCCAAGATATTTCTTCAATCCATCGTCATAACTCCATAAAAACTAATTAAGTCGCGCAATATCACATGTCGCAATTGTATACTACTTCACTTTGTGTGTTTATTTTATCCGAACACATTGTCAATAAATATAAAAATTATTATATGTTTGCATTATCGCATGCATACACATATACGAATAAATAGAATTTACGAACATTTTACGATATGATAAGCACTTCGAGCTATACGGCAAATGAAAATTGCGCCGTCGTTGCGTGCGAAATTAATGTCCACCGTTTCGCAACAACAAACAAGAAAAAACGATCGAGAAGCGAACAAACACGCGGAGCACGCAAAATGTAATTTTATACCAGTTACGACGCGACACAGATGTAGAATTAATGCGAAACCACGCAAGTCTTTGAGCCGGCCGGCGTTTTTGCGATACGGCGGAAATACCGCGTGCGCTCCCGTGATCGCGGCCATTTAAATGGACATAATCAACTTCCGCGAATGCAATTAATTTCAACTGTGGCCATGTGTATAAAACCTCAACGACCGCTGCATTGCCGCTGCCGTCGCCGCCGTCGGCGCAACCCGGATTGTAATAATTTCCGAATGTGAGATTCGCAAATATTAAACATTATACAATGAGCCATCAGGAGCGGATGGCGATTGAATGAAACTTTGACCGCAAAATGTCTACAAGAAAATCACGTTCAGAAAAATTTGTTCTCACAATTTTTATTTCAAGTTCTGTATAATTATAATAAAGTATCTGTATATATATTTTTTTATTGCACGAGAGAGAACGGTATTTTTTTCCTTCCGCTTTTTCGATTTGTGTTTGCGTCGAGTCCAAAAACCACGTGTTTTGCATTGCGAAAACTCGCTATCCGACCCTGCGAGACCCCCATCGCCGTTCTTACCTACTTCTACAATATTTTTCTATGACAGCACACATTCCTGGCGGCAAAAGCAACACATCAGATCGCGTTGAATCCGCATTACGGCGCGTATCGCGCAGTACCAGAACCACGCGCGTATCAAATTAAAACGGTCGACGATAAATTCACTTGCCGTACGGTTTCGAATTAATACCTGTGCCGAGCATCTCATTACCGGAAAACCTATGACGCTATCTTCACAGTCGGTCGTCTCTTTCGCTTCTATCACATAAACACCGCAGGTTGCATCTTTCGCGCATAGTCACGCAGATGATTCTGACATTATTACATACGCAATCAGTGTTGCTTCCTCCCTCTCTTTCTCTCTCTTTCTCTTCGCTTTTCCGCGGTCATAATTAAATTCCGCATCTGGTCGGTGATCAAAGTTTGCCGAGCAAACATGGGAATAAAGCTTCTGCTCCAGTTTTAATATTTATATGCACGATCAATTATAAAATATTTCACAAGCACGGATAAATATGTTATCGAATTACATTCGTTTCTCTGTAGCATGATAAAATCTGACACAATTGTATCTTTATTTATTCTAAATTGTCTTTGTTTTGTGTTTATTCTCTAATAATTATAACTTTGCGACCTTATTTCCAGTAACAGCTGATATTGAAAAAGTACACACAGGTACAAATGTTGCGTAAAAATAAACAGTTCAACTATACTTCCGTCTCGCAATGAATCAGATACTTTTCTCTCCTTTCTCTCCCTCGAGTGCCTTACTACAGAGCGTGTAAGAGTAATTTATTGACTGTCCGCGTGTCGAGAACAGTATGCGGACCGTACCATCAAAGACTCGCGCGCGCGCGCGCAAGCACGTGCTCCATAACCCGGGGATTTTATTCAGCGCTTTACTCGACCCTATAGGTTAAAAAAAAAAAGAACTCAACACGCGGTTGTACATATATATAACGGCGACGAATATCTCGCGTTGCTATTCTTCCACGTCTGATAGATGCTCGTGGCGGAATCAAAGCCTCGGCCCTTTATTCATGACCGTCGCTCTTTCAGCCGCCCAGCGCGCCCCGTCTCCGGAACCGGATGCTGCTGGCGCGAGTAAGGTCGGCTCCATTTATACCTCCGTAGAAAATCCGGGGCGAAATCTCGCGCTTTGAATGCCGGCAGATCTCGCGGAATATCCGGCGGTCCGTGGTTCGGACTACGGGTCCGAAACAATGGGCATTATTAAATATTCGGCGTAGATGATATGTCGAGACCGCGAGAGATACTAGAAGGGGTGTGCGGCAGGGGATGCAGCAGGTAATAGGCTCGCGAGAATAGAGCGAGAGAGACGACGATGTCATTTACATATAAATTGCCCGCCTAAAATCATACTCACATTTAATTTTCCGCCACCAGACTCCGCTCTTCACGACCTACCTTTACCGTTTAAATTGGCGTAACATATCTGTCCGTCCTGATCGTGCTTAAATTACAGCGGTTTATGCCACGGCAATGCTCGCGGCTAAATGACCGAGCGCCGGACGTTTAGCTATTCAAATGAAAATTCGCGCGAACGTATGTGAAAATTCACCGCAGCGGTGAGCGGAATCAGGAAACGAGGAGCACGTTTTCACGGCAGGACGAAAGAAAAGGGTCAGAGGAGCGTAGAGAGGAGGAAGGGAGAGAGAAAGAGAGAGAGAGAGAAAGAAAGAGAAAGAGAGAGGGAAGAGGGAGTAAAGCTTATTGCACTCCGGCACTGATCCCCTTTACAGCACAATGAAAGTACCATCTCGCACGCCATTATAAATATTGCCATAAATGTGTGCGACCAAGTATATGTTACCGCGCTGTGCGAACATGTATAAGAAATTGAAAAAGTTTCAATCTGCATAAATCGGCATAATAACTCTCTGTGGACGTAAAATATTTTTCTTAGATAAAGAAAATTGATAAAATACTCCGATGTTTTTACAAATTATAAATAATATATACGCGAGAGAGAGAGAGAGAGAGAGAGAGAATATAGATGATATAACAAGTAATGATATGTACTTGGCAAACAGTTAATTAGTACTTATGAGCGAGAGCGAGTGTCTCGCAACAATTTCAATTATAATATATATTATTATATGATCTCGATTTTTTTCCCGGTAATATGTGCACTATATGCGCTATATGTTTACATGATGGACGATTAAATATCCTCGCAAACATAGCCTCATCCGAGTTGATGCAGCTCGGCGATGCCATAGCGAGAAAATTCGAAAAAAAGTCGGATGAAGATCTAGTCGACAGTCCGGTGAATTATTATTCATTTACGAGAATCCAGGAAAACCCGTGATGTAAATTCAACGAGGTAAAAGACACTCACTGGCGTGACTCTGTTATTACGTTGTTCGAAACTTCTTTTTACTTTTTTTTTTTTTTTTTTTTACTGCGAACCGTTATGAATAAGAGATATATTTCAATAGAGCATTAAGAAAAGAGAAATCTTGCGGTGGAAAAGAAAAAGCTAGAACGCAAATTATGTTATAAGCGTTCGTTGTCTTAATTAACGTTGCACTTTACGAGTTTATGAATTTTTTGTTTTACTATTTTTTTGCATATTAGATATTAAGTTTTTGTTCATTTCGCATGAACATTTTTTCGCACAGATCTAAGAGAGCTATTTTCGAGATTGTCGTAAATTTATCTCATCAAAAATTGATCTTAGAAACACTCGTAGAAGTATTTCATACGTATATATATCTCTTCTTCGTTAAATATTCAGTTCTTCTTAAATAATGTAACAGAATAATTTGCAATACATAAGAGAATATCACATGAATTGTCGATTATATGTTCCGCCTAAATAGATTTATTATTGCAGCGAGACCCTATTTCTCAAAGTCTTCAATATTGCGCGATACGTTTCGAGTATTTCAGAAAGCAACGAAAACCGGCTATAAAATAGTCAGTTCGATCCACGATTGATAACACAAGAAGACGCTTGACAACGAACCCTATGCTCCTTTGCTGCACATGAAAGTTGCAGCAAAACGTTTTTTTCTCTCTGGATCTTGCTTGTATATTTTACGATGTGTACGCAAGACTATCGTAATGATAAATATATAGAAGAGAGACCGTGGGACAGGAAAAGAGAGAGAAAGTTTACTTGCATTGAAATTTTGTCTCTCGTCGGTCAAAACTTCGAATTCTGTAAAATACACTCTAATAAAGAATTACATAAAATTTAAAAACTATAATATTCACGAAAGAATATTATATTATTACATCGAAATAAAAAAAACAGCTAAAAATGTAAAGTAAACTAGTTTAGAAATCTATATGCGATGCTGCGCAGAACAAGCAACCGGATGACAAACGGAACAAGAGGGAGAGCATTTGCTATGATGCGTTCTAGAAAGCACTTTAGAGAACGCACAAGTACCTATACGATAAAATAACACATGAAGCGTTTACACAAGGCGCGCAACATCGGGGATTCGCGGAAGATCGTTGCGCATTGGATCTCGTTTTTCACGATCTTTCGCTATCCATCGTGAGGATCTGACTTTTTAGTCGTTGCGGCTACGACGCCGGTATTACCGCGCGGCGGCTACGCGTTAAAGCTAGCCTCGTTAAATGACAAACGAGCAACGACTACGGAATATTAATGGGCGCGCGCGCGCTACTTTTAGGTACGAATTACGGCCGCGCTCCGTAATCGCCGCTTTTATTGTGTGCACACCGGTTGTAAATATTACCGGCGAGCTAGCACTAAACGAACTTCATTCTATAAACGAGCGATGCGCGTGCATTGCACTTAATATCCGCTTTTCAAGTAAGAAGCTAAGAGATAGCCAAGTTGCGCGCTTTGGTATTACACACCGTGGCAAATCGCGAACAAGCTTATTTAAACGCTGAGCCGCCAGTCGCATGCTGCTTTATCAGTCGACCTGAATATTAAACTCCCGCTCTCGTGCGTTTATCAGTGACGTACATTCGCGATTCTCATTTGCGATTCGCAGCTGATAGAGTGAATATTTAGAACTGTATTTCTCTACCGCGAAAACAGCGTGATGCGTACGGCGAGATACACGTCTCTGGCCCCCCTCGTCGTCAGCTGACATCGCTCGCGAATATACACATATCCGCGCTAAATAAAACATCGTTTGCTTCGAGCCGCGACGGCGGCGGCGGTTCGAAGCGCGATAAAAACACAACATTCCCGGGAGAATATTAATCACGCTGATCACGTTTGTCAACTGATACCGCGGCTTATTGTACATTCGGACGTCTGTCGCTGCCGCGGAGTTGCTGCCTGCACTTGACGTACTACGGCGATATACACCGTCGCGATTGAATAACAACGGCATTATATTGAAAGTGTCGGACATTACGTCACAGTAATGAGTACATACATACGTGATTTGTAGCTCGCCCGTTTGTCATGCCGGTTGCGCCGTCGCGTCGCCCCGCTCGATTCAGTTGGTTAAACTCTCCACCAGCGAATTAAATTCGGACAGTATACAGTTACGTACGTTGATTCAGCGCGTAATCGTTCGATGCAACATTCATGAGATCGGCTAAACGAATGCCTGAATTACGTGCAACGTTTCCAGCAGAGGCCGAAACTTTGACGCGGCGCTCTTGATTGCGGTTGTTTCGCTAATGTTTAAATTTTTCCCATGAACCATCATAAACTAAACATCGCAATTCCGAGTATAAGTAAAATTGAAAAAAAAAAAAACAATAATTGATATTTTCAAATTGATTAAATTTTTTTTTAATCAAGAATAAAAGAAATTTGTAAAAGATAAATGCGTAGTTTTACTTTAAAATGTTGCGGATGTTTTTTTCTTCTCAAAATTTATATTTTTCTGCTACGTCTTTTTATAAATTGGATTCCTATTATAAGCTCCTAAAAATAACGATTCGGCCATTATTTTCCGAGCCATCTGATAGCATTCGTCGAAAGCTCGAGAAGCGCTTAGGTATCGTTATTCAAATGTAACCTCCGTAGCAATTTTCCGGTTCGCTCTCTCGTTTTTTGTTTTTTTTTTTTTTTACTCTCTACCGAACCGGAATCGATAAAAACGTCCTATTTCTCGCGCGCACACAAAAAATGCAAAACGGCCGGCCTTGAACTCCACGCGTAAAGCGCGCGATAGGAAAATATTTTTCAATTATCCTCGCGGAACGTGCTTCCGCTTGTAAATCCATCCGAATCTATCGACGCCGAAGAAATCGGCGTAACTTTTTATCCGGATTAATAACGGGGAAAACAAATTTTATCGACATCGACCTGTCCGTCGGCCGCCGTCGAACTGCGGCGTATCGCGGTAAATCTCGCTGCGCAAGTCTTCAGGGTTAATAAAACAAGCTTTGCTATCGAAACCCCGGCTCTCAGCAAATTGCCGGCTTTTCTGCACGGTATAAACGAGAAATCGAAGAAGGTTACTCGCGAAAAACGGACGAAAAGACGAAAAGGAGATAACGAAAATGTGCGAAAAGCCCCTTCAAGATCTCAGCGAGATTGAAAATCTAGAATATTATTTAGGTGCTCGGCGAAGATATTAATCACACTCATCACATATGTTTCTGCAACGATGTATATATTCTGCGTTACACAGGACGACATTTTAATTATTTAAAAATGTCACTTTTAAGCAAGTATGTAGTTTGACACGTTTATAACACGTTAATTTCACATGACAAAAAACAATTTCCAATTGTGAAAAATGGAATTCCATTTTTCGTAATGTGGACTATACATTCTTTCCAAATAGCTCAATTTAGCCGGCATAGAATATATCGTAACAGATAGGACGAAGAGAAGGAAAAAGCTTTCGGTATGCGGCGCACATTGTACATTTCAGACCGCAAATCGACGATTATACAAGAGAAATGTGACAGTGGAAAAAGAACATGGAAACGAGCGAGAGGACGGAGAAACAAAAGTGTAGAAAAAGGGGAAGAGACTCGCGGTGATAGAGGGCGACCAGAGGGAAGATATAAATCGGCCATCCAGAGTCATCCTTCTGGCAAGCGTTATCAAAATTGAATTTTCGAATATGGAAGAAGGGCGCGCGCGTTGTGGGTTTCTTCGACTTGCTTCCCCTCGTTATTTATGTGCGCGACGTATGGCCCGTAGGAACCATTGTCGATATACAATAGAAATTTGTTCGCGCGACGTGTCGTTCAACTGCGACTACTCGTCTTTTCTTCGACTTACATCCAGAGATTTCGAAGAAATCGCGAAAACTGCCTCGGATCCGCGCGCACGAAGAAGCGAGGGACGAGGAGAAAAGTGAAGGAAAGAAGAAGCGCATCGGAGGTCAGATTGATTGCTCTTTTATCCCTCGCCGATTCAAGGACGAACTACACAGATCTCGCCAGAAGAGCTGCATTTCGTGACTTGTGATCGAATTCTATCCTATCTTCCGGGCTCTGATTTCGTTCGTTTCACGAGCTCATTCCTTTCCGGTCGTTAATGTTGGAAGTTCTAATGTAAGATTTAAGTCAAGACAGCTGCCTTTTTCTGGCCAAACGTAACGAAGAAATAATCTTAGTTTGTTTTGAGTTTGACTCTTAAAAGTGTCTTATTATAAATGTTATAAAATACATATTACTATTTGCAGTTCAAATGTAAAAAAACCAGAAATTGTCTTAAATTTAATTTAATTTAATTTAATTGTCTTAAATTTAATTGTAAAAAAAAACAAGAGCGCGTATTTGCTTTCTAAAATTATATACAACCGATATTGTTCTTAATTCATGCGATAGTCAGTTTTTTAATCACTTTACTAGTGCGCGAAGTTTGTTCGGATCGATTCGAACGCGGAATTGCATTATAATAATGCGATCATTTCCAGTTCATTATATTAATAACTAATTTGAAGAGTAACCACGCGGTCTTCTGCGCCTCGAGATAAATTTATGGCTGATCGAATGCAAAGAAACGTTCCCCAAGATCGAATTCCGCGTTTCCATCTAACTTGGGATTCTCCTCTGCAACCCGATTCTCTTACGGTCGTTAATGACGTAAAACGATTGGATATTGGAGATCGTTTCGCAGAAGTGTTGTAATTAGAGAAACGTGCCGCAGATCTGGAGAGTAATCTTGAACCTTTTTTACGCATTCCAGCTGGAATTACCCAGTGGAATCCTCTGCGAAATTTCATCTCCTACGATTGCACTTTCCTTAAAATCTCCTTTTCGCGAACCATGGGAAACCATTTTCAAAAAAAAAAAACTCCTCGTCTTTTATAGATTATAATATATAATGTATATTAGTTTTGATTTTTTTTTGCATTGACGTAACCGCATAAATTTGAAGTTTGCAGCGTAAAATTCAATTTTAATATTTCAACGCAAGGTACGTATTTAATATATTATATACAGGTAAATCTGTCAAAGGCAGGTTCCATTTTGGCGTAATAAATTTTTAAGTGAAATAACCGCGGAAATTAGATATTCATAATGCCGTGTATTGGCGGGGTATTGTGTTGCATTTAACGAGGCCGTGTAATTCTGTTAAAAGCGAGGACAAATAATGCGTGCTAATTCAATGCGCTTATTGGCAAAGCACCGGCTGTTACTAAATGAATCAATTAATCGAATTATCGAAGGCATTAAACGATGCTCATCGAACTTTCTCTAATGTATTTACACTAGAAATGAGCTTAAGAATCTATATAATGGCGATACAGTATGCTATATAAGACGATACATCAATTCCGAAATAATCCCACGAGACCCGGGTGGGTATAAGCTCAGTGAAAGTTACAAAACAACTTTTAATTACGCGGGATATTTTAATTATGTGAAAAACAGCCACGAGAGGATATCTATCTAAGAAAAACAGGATGTAATAGAAAATTTACGCTTCGATATTGGATTTTCAATAAATCTCGGATCGACATTTGGTTCTATTTTTATTTTCGCGATTTGATTAACTCTTTGCGGTCCAAATTTTTTTTCTCGTTCCTAATAATCTGGTTCGAATTAATTTTATTAAATGTCAGACTCGACGTTGGACTGCAAAGAGTTAAAAGAAAGTTATAAAACTACTTTTCTAAGTTTTCTTAAAATTTTAAACAGTATCAGAGGCATGAAGCAACATGGTGCTCGGCTTCCAACAATAACAATGAAAAGATGACGAATATCTGGCGAAACGTAAAAGTGGCTTATGTTACGGTCGGAGAAATAGCAGGCAAGAGAGAAGAAGAAGAAGAAGCGATCAAATCTCAACGGGAGAGCGACAATCATAGCATTTTTTGCGACTATTTCCGCGATGTGGCGTATCACGCAAAAATCACGTCAGGCGATGAAAGCAAGGTTGGTCGTAACGGGAAATTATTACAACAGTCGGCCAAGTCGGCGCAATTCTCGCTATCATCCGTGCTTTTGATGGAAGCGACTACGAGAGAACTACTCAGGTCAACCTGCCAGCCAAATCGACACGAGCGGTAGACACGGACACCCACGCGTATAATTTTACGGTGGCTCTGAAGTTACAGACGAGATGTCGCGCTCCTTGCTATTGCTGGCGAACTATGTCGGGCAAACGAATGACGAGAGAAAGAGACACAGAGACGGCGAAGAGAACAGTAAACATAAAATAACGTTAGCGTTAAGACAACCTGCTCGCGAGGAAGAATAACATGAATTTACATCGGAAACATTTCAAAACTTTATTAACGAATGATTGCGTTCGCCAACAGATCTTTAGTTACAGTTACAGTTCGACTGCATCAGCAGTTGTAATTATAACATTGCATTCGCTACTGTTTAAACGTTTAATCCTAATTTATATCACGCAGGTGACATTTGTGTGTTCAGCGGATTAATAACGTTATCTTTGGCCGTATTTAACCGAGTAAGGGACTACAATACATTATTTGCGGTTTATGCGGAAGTTTCCTATCGCGCGACATTGTCGTTATTAATGTGCTAATAACACAAACTTCATATCTGATTCAACCATATCGCGATTTCGATTAAACAGAAATCGAACGACAGGAGGATAAATGTATCGTTAATAACTTGTGTCGTTTTGTCGTAACCTAACCTGTGTGTTAACAATGTCTCGCGGCATTCGAGCAAGATGTGCGTGTTTCAAACGACTTGACGGAGGTTTACGAGTGCTGAAACCGCGCTAAGTCCTTAATCCCGCCTTTGAATTATTTAATCGCGCTTAAGCGGTGTAATTATAGACTCGCGCTTGGTGCGAGACACAACTTGTCGCTTTTCTCACGTTTCATACACAACATTCGACATTATTTGTTGTGTCATCTCGCGAGTGTCACAGTTAGTCACGTTAAGTTAAGAATTAACGGCGAGAATTAAAATCGCGTTAAAATTAAAAATAGCGGATTCTCTTCCTCGTTTCTTCCTGGACGTTTTAATAAACAAATTGACGATTGAATGTTTGGTTACATCAAAATGAGCTTGTTTAAGAAACGGATCTGTCAGATATTTTTGCGCGAGTGCACTTATTGTTCCGCTCTCGAACAATCAAGATTCCTTCAGGAGCCGCAAATTTCCCTCGAGACACGTCGTAGCGACGAGGTCAATGGCGCTAAGCTTCTTGGATTATTTTTAGCGAGTACTCTCGGCAAAAGTTTCAATTCGAATATGTTGAACAAGTTTTCAATCGGAACAAATTTATATAACGAAAGAAAACTCCACTCATCAGAGAGAAAATACAGCAACTTCGAGACAAAACCTTCTTTTTGTTTACCTCAATCATGTTCTTTTTAAATTAAAACATTTTACTTTGACTTCGAAGTAACCACCGTCAGAATAGCTTTTCTCTTTTGAAGCACGCGTATAATATGCATACTAATCTTGCATGATACGCTATCTATTCAAAGAATTGCTATTGCAATTGTGACCGAGCTGCGTTGTGAAAATGGAGCGTCTCGTGAAAATGGAGCGAGACTTGGATTATATCGATCCGATTTCGCCTTTACGAGTCTCGCTCGCTTTCCTCCTCCCTGTTTAAGCTCGAAAGAAATTTTAACAAGGGCAAAATTAATTCTTTTGCAAAAGCAGTTTTTCTATCTAGGCGGTAAATTAATACACGGCAAACGCGACAATCCCGCGCCTCCCCTCGAATCGCCCCCGTAAACTTTAACAATCCACTTAAAGCGGGAACAAGCTCCTAATGAAATCAATTCTTGTAAGGAAATAGTTTCTATCGGGGGGAGGGAGGAAGGAGGTGGGACAATAAATTAATCCACGTTTAATCTCGGTCCGACCACACTCCTTGGATTACTCTTTAGAACGCCGGAGGGAGTTTCACGATCCACTTAGGCGCGTAACAAGCTCGTAATAGAAAAAAATTAATTCGATTAAATTGCACAGCTTGTTCGAGAATGGGAGAAAGAGAGAGAGAGAGAGAGAGAGAGAGAGAGAGAGGAAGAGACAGAGAGAAGGAGAAAGAAAGAGGGAAAGACTCTAGTTGGCATCACGTAAACCAGCAAATATAAAACTCATGAAAAATTCAAGTAATTGATGCACACAAGGTCAGTCTAGAAATACAGATGTATGCCTATGCTTTTTTGACTTCGTATATTTCCGTATATATCTATCTATTAAATTTAGAAGCATTATCTGTGTCTGTTTTCTGCAATCGCAAGGACACACTCATTGCATTAGCTTATTTTGCCATCAATTTCTGTTACGTCAGCAATAAAATTTCGGCAAAGACAATAAATCCGAGGCGGTCTATATTTTCGTATAAATTCGCATTTATATAGGCGTCGACGCCTATATTGAGCTCAGCTTGTCAACGAGACGGGCATTTTGACGTTGACGCACCGAGAAATATATTATTTCGATAGAATTCCTTCTCTCAACATATTCGGCCTGACATGCGTCGATGAGCCCGTTTAATCTCGCCGCCTGGAACTGCGGGACGCAAAGATATCATTTTTACGACTATATCGCGGGGACGACGACGTTTCGCTCGTTCGTCTGTATCATAAAGAAAGCCGAACGCAGCGTTTTCTCTTATAGTGAAGCACGACCGAGCGCCTCCGGCGCACGGCGCCTTGTTACTTCGCTCAATTTCTATTTCCCTGCATCGAGAGGCAGTATCGAGTCCGCCCTCATGCTCTGCGTCTACTACACCGCCTTTGCTTCCGCAGAGCCACGGTTGGCGCGAATAAACAGGGTCGTTGCTACGAACTTGAGACAACCTATCCGTTTTATCGAGGCAAATATGCTCGGGATCCGTACACGTGGATGCCATTTTCCGCCCGCTTCCCCTTCCCCACTTCTTTACGGATTACATGCTCTCGCCGCGACGAGGAAAACATAAATCCTAGAAAACGCGCGTTTCCCGAGAATATCCCTACGTCGCAGTCCTTACGTATAATCTTACATTCGACCTGAATTATCTCTCATTAAAAACGAAAATTAAATCTACCATTTGTGATTCTCTCCCTCTTTATCTCGGATTTTAATCAAATGTCATTTATTACTAATGTTAGTCACAATGTTACAATTGTGAGTTAACTTCGTAAAAAATTTTCGTCTTCCTTTTTTAATAAAATTATGTCACTAAATATAAAACGTATAACGTTGGCATCGCGAGTAGTTTCATTAGAACTTTTTGTCGCTTGATGGAATTTGAAAAAAAAAAAAAAAAAAAAAAAACTGTTTGCGGAAGAGCGCGCGCGGTCTACTGCACTTTAATAAAATATGTTATATTATGCGGATGATATTAAAGTTTGCCAATGTTTGCACGTTGCCGCCGCAGTATCTGCTGGAAAATCCCTTCTCGATGAAGAGAGACAGCAGGCAAGTTTATTTAATAACACGACGTAAGCAGCGTTCAGAACAAAAAAAGGGTCACGGGAGAAAGGAAACGCTTCAACATAACGCTTCTGATAGACGTCAGTGGGATAAAGTCAAAAGGAAGGAGGGAGAGAGAAAGAGAGAGAAACCAACTACGCTCTGAGATACCCGAGACACTCGAGAAGTTCACGTGAAAGCCTCACCTCGTAGACTTTTGTAACTCGAGAAGATGAAAGATACACGCCTACAAGCTCGATTGTTCTCTGCTTTCGTCACGTTCGCATCTTGTACACTAATCCTTTTGCTCCCAGTACTTTACATCAAGTTATATATGTGTCAAAGACACGTGTCAGACAAAGTATCAGGGACACTTATAGTAGTCTGATCCTGTAATAGAATTTCAAATATTTTATTAAGGGAATCCGCGTAAGTCAAAGTATAAATAGATATCATGAATGAAGAATTTATGGAATAAATTCGTGTTGTTGAAATTTTCCGCGAATTTCAAGTATCACGACCTACAAAAGTGAAAATAAAGATCAGAAAATTATAAGTTATTAGAAGTGTTTTATCTATTTTATACATATCGATGTACACGAAACATAAAGAGAAATTTATGTTTTTCAATGTAATAAATAAAAAGAAACGCGAAAGAACCTAACGATCCAACATTTTGAGTCGAAGGAGACGATCTTTTTTAGCAATGGCACGAGAAAAGGCACCAAACTTGGTAGCTTCTCCATTGTGGGAAACACATTGTCCGGAAGCAAGTGAGAGGAAAGTGATACTCTAGTATTACGAAGCAAGGCGAAACTCCATTCAAGGTAGACACTTTCAATAGGATGAAGTGCACGTCTGGAAGCGACTTTGGTATCCGGAAAGAGAACGTTTAGTTCTCTCTCTCTCTCTTTCTCTCTCTCCCTCTTCCCGCGTTCATTTTATATTGTACTTCTATTACATTAAAGCTATATAAGACAGTTCGCATTGATTTATGTGCACTCAGACGGATATCCAATTTAAAAACAACAAATAAAATTTTGAAAATTAAATTTGTCAATTTACTTCCGTGTTTCGTCGCGTTATTAATCTCGCGTGAATGTTACATAAAAATGTGATGTTAACAGTTAAAAATCTTGATCCATAGAAACGTATCGCGTACCGACTAAACTTTATCAGGCTGTATAAAGCGCAATTGCTCTTCTTTGATTCCCTCTCTTTTGCAATCACCACGCGCGAAAACTTTCCATGAAAATTCGTTGAAAAAAACCACCCCACGTTGGAGAAATCACTACGCGGTAGAAGGCAAGTTTTTATCATTCGTCTTGAGAAAAGATCCAGCCGACCAAATTAAATTGCTCTCGGCTCTCAACTACGGAGAATAATATTATTGTTCCCGTCTGTGAAACAATACCAGACTGTCGTGATTTGCAGCAATAAATTCATGCTAATTTGTACGGATAATAATTGTTAGAAAGAATAATGGGAATGTTGAATGCACAGATTCAATGCGCGCGTTTTTCAGAAGTTAAAAAAAAAAAATTCATCTCGAGATTAAGAGAAAAAAAAAGGATTTTGATCAAACTCTTCTATTCATATTTAAAAAAAAGTAAGTTAAAATCCTTTGAGAACTCTTCAATTCTGGGAGAGAATTTTACAAAATTTCAGAAATCTGACAAAGAAAATTCTCGTCTTCTCTCGGTCGCCAGCGTCAAAGAGCGTTATTTGTTTATTTTGTAATTCGAATGAAGATCGATAGTGCTCATCGTGTGTAATTTCAACGACGTGAGCAATAGCTTGCTTGAAACTGTAACGTGAAGCGGGACTACATGAAACGTCGCAATGCGAACCTCCAAGTAAAAAACGGAAAACGACTTGCCACTTCAATTTCACGGTACACACGCAAAAGTGTAATTTTTTAACGCGCCTCGCCGCGTCAGAAATTCGCTGTGAAAAGCCTCGCCGCAAATGTGCCGCGATATCTTCCTTTGTTACAGCCGAAGTTCGCTCTTTTCGCACCGTTTGTTGCGAGCTGTGTGAAAGAGGCTAACTATTAGTTGCCTTAAAGGGTGAAACTTCTTATCTTTGCCCTTTTGTTCTTATTTTGCGATACAAAGAGAGAGAGAGTGAGAGAGAGGGAGGAAGAAAAAAAAAGAAGAAAGAAGGAAGAGAGAGAAAGAAGAGAAATGGGGAACAATAAGGAAAGCGAAAGAAGAGGAAAAGGGTCTCGACTACCAAATTAAATTAGCTTTTCCCATCCCGCGGCATCTCGAGTGCCAACTGCTTGACCTTCGCGAACCTTTTCCGCGATTTCTGTAAGATAATTCAATTCCACGCTGAGTCGTTTATGTGTGACCATCTTGCTGTTACATTGGCGGAAGCGGCGGTTATCCGCTCTCTCGTAGCAAAACTGAAGAACGTGGTAGATGCGTGAAACCGATAAGAGATGTAATTAGCAGAAGCGTGAGTACTACCGATACCGTGGACTCAGTGGTAAGAAGAATTGCTGTTTACTCGCGATATCATCTGACCGATATTATCTTAACATTGTTGTTGCTGATTCAAAAAGGTAAATTTGAATTGTGCGTATTTAGATCGATAGTAGCATATTGTTCCTATGAAAGTAAACACGCGCGACAATCTCGTAGAAACACATGCAAAATGTGTGGGTAACTCGTGTATATAATGTACGTAAAAATTACGTATTAAATAATACGTAATTGTCAGTCAAATAAGATTACGCTCTCCTTCTCTCTCTTTTCCGATCAATTGCCTACTAAATGACTTTATCATACGCATAACGTATAATTGCATTGTCCCGTAACTAGGCTAAATACAATAACGAATTATTAGCATTTATGAAAAATTAATTAAATGATATTATACAAAATATCCAGTCGATGTGAAATTACGTTAATGGATACACGTATCTGGCGCGCGTGCATACGTCGAGAGCGCATACACATAGCGCAGAGAATATTATTTTCTATTCGATTAAAGATATATTGTATCAAAATTTAACGCACTTCGGATTATTTTTGTTTGGATCATGATTTGTCGCGATGTGTACTCTCGCAAGTTTACCAGAGTAACACTTGTGCTAAGGAACAAACATATATTAATGCTGAGAGTGTTCGAATACTATTAAAGCCACGATATACGATGTCAAAGGAAGAGTCGCGCGTAGTTCGCTGGATGAGAACGCAAGCCCGTATAATTTCCCTTTAATCTCCTAAATACGTTAGAGGATGAATACTAAACACAGTCAATTAAAGCCGCTCGTTGGCGAAAACTCACGAAATTAGTTGAAAAGTAACTCACCGTCAACGGTCACGCTGCTTGACGTGTCTCCGGAATTATAGAGGTCATCTGAAACACAGAAGTTTAGAAAGTTTATCGACTGCGGTGCTACGTTTCTCGCTCGGCCGACAGATATTGGGCATGAATTAATTAACGACTACTTGCGAAACACACTTCATTAGATTAAAGTTAGATAGTACTCTCGGGCGCGTCCATTATTTCGCGATCCAAGATGCCCGAGTGATCCGATCGGGAACTAATAAGTAAAGCAATTTAGTCTGTACAATTACATCTGCTTAATGAGCGGGCGCCGTGTTAATGCAATTTAATGCCATTAAAATTTTAAATCGCACGTCATTCTGATGAATTAATTGGCATTGATTAAAGAATGAATTCGCGAAAGATTGCATTAGTGAGAACTTGATAATGGGCAATGGAAAAAGTGACGGAGTGAGGAAACGCAAAGAAAAGAAAAAAAATATTTCACAGATAGCACGAGAAAGACTAATATTGCCGCTAGATTGATAAACGCTATAAACCAATGTATGTAAATATCTAAGAATCCAAGCATCTGAGGATATTGAAAGCGACCCTCGATCATACTTATACGCGATAAATGACTCGACCATAGCTCTATAAATGTCCACGCTTTATTAAATATTACCGCCATTACGGGTTACCGACGTATATATGAATTATGAATTTTGCTCTCGTCTATCTCTCTCTCTCTCTTTCTCTTTCACTCTGTCTCTCTCGCTCTTCTCTCTTAGTGTAAACAATTCAATATACATATATCGCACGACCGCGAACGTTTGTTATACAAATACACGAATGGATTGCTGCTGAACGTTATATATATGACAAGTAAATTTTGCGCGACATCGAGTCCCAGGCAAATATCAGATTATCTGAGAGTGCAAGCAAATCCACACGAAGTAATATTCCTCGAACCGTCCTAGGACTAGGATATTTACTGTTTGCTCTCGCCGTAACTGGACTTTCGCTTTAATTAGCCTTCCGCGTCACGTTCGTACATTAAAGCGCAACATTGATAATTTTGAAAAACTGCAAATCAACATTTTTTTTGTTCAACATTAATAGTGATTTTTATATGCGTATCAAATTGCGACCAACTATGAGAAAATAATATAATTCCGGAGAAAATAAATGGAGAAACTCGTATTTCAGATATAACAGGTGCGCGTGCAATATTGAGTTTTTTTTTATAATAAACTGCAGAGATTTTTCTGCAGATTGATATATTAAGGATTTAGATTGCTAAATCATTTACAGAACTAAGTTATCACAAACGTATATTTCTAGAAATAACAGTTATTTCCAGACGTTCTCGGCTCACGTCCTCCTCGTGTCCTCCTCTCGCATTATTTCAGGTTACTTTAACAGAACACAAACAATAAGAAAGAGTCAGCTAATATCGTCTACTTTCCTACAAGTTGTTTACGTTACCCATACGCGCGCTGATATGTCGTTGTAGATTTACGTCGCGCTCTAATTTTATATATTCTCGCGCAAGTGTCGTTAATTTCTAAATGAGAAGCTTTAACGAAATAATGGTTTCGTTCCTATTTCCACAGTTTATAATTTATCCTCGGTAGTAGTGCGCTCTCTCTTTCTCTCTCTTTCTTTCTCTCTCGACAGTCTCCGGCGGGGATTAAGTTGAATCTAACGATCAATAAAGCGTTTGTGTAATGACCTAATTATTAAGTTATTGGTCGCTGAAGTGTGCGATACTATAAGACGCTGCGTTATTGATATCCATAATCCTACACATGCCCGCATCTCATCCCGTGCAATTAAATCGTCGGCCAGATAGCGACATGTGACATTTTTAGATTGGACTTGACCGCGTACGAAAACGATTGCTTGCGTGGTGCGTCACTCGATCACGCCTGACCTCGTGTTTATATATCGAAAGAGGAGATTGCGTAGTCTAATGTCTAAACTGAGTTAGAGAGAGATCCCGGAGAATTTATTTTCTCACGATCGCGAGCGACTTCATTGACCCGAAACACTATCGAATCAAGCCGTTTCTAAAGTATATCTAATAATAGGTGTTTCCCCGACCAAACTGTTTTTAGTTCACTGACATATTTCGTTAGATCAGAAAGATTCATGAGCTTATAATATGAGGAGAATATTTAAGAGTTCGTAATATCTAGCGAGAGAATATTTTCGCGAAAGCTATTTCGTGTCGTAACTAGATCTCCATAAATTATCTCCTAGTCAAAAGTAATTTTATTTGCATCTAATGTGTTTCGGTTTATACAAGAATTGAGTTTGTAAAATTTCCACAAAAAAATTTTCATCAATTATTGGAGTATTTAAATTCTGTGAGATTTCCATTTATTTCTACATGCAATATGTAGAAATATATAATATTTTTATGCATAAAAAAGAATTTTCGCGTGATACTGAGACCGTAACTGAGACTTTCTTTAAAGCATGTTTCACATCTTTTGAAATTCTTGCATGTAGTAAAGTGTAAAGGCCCACAAAATTTTCCCAAGACCTTTCCCGAGCCAGCACTTCTCACATAATATGACTTTACGTTGTTTCACTATATTACAAAAGTAAAAAGCGATTGGATCCGAGACGTGAGAAGAGTGTCTATGAACGACAACGTGGCTGTGAAATTGACACAGCCATAGAAGATCGAGAAGATGGTTCGGGATGTTTCAGAAAACGTTTTCGTTCAATGTTACGTTCGTTGAAACGCGGAATGAACAGATCAAAATACATTTCGAGTCCGGAAATGAAGCGACGAAACACTAAAGCGCATCTTGCTATTCTTGCCACTTTGAAATTCTGATTGTATCTTTTTTTTTTAAAGAAGTTTTAAGATAATCAATCACGTTATTCTCTCGCAGAAATAAATCAGTACAAAGGAATTGGAAAATAAATATAACATCAATTTCCTCCTCAAACAATATTTCCAATAATATCTTCGCAATATAGAATTCAGCTATGAAAGTAAAATGTATACGGAGCGTTATATGAACAAGTGAGAGTTATTCTTAATTTATATGCTCTAAAAAAACCGTATTATATTTCACGATTGAATGCTCTCGCCGATTAGAATCTCCGCCTGTTCTAGTAATTAGGAGAAATATACAACTAGTTAACCAGATGTTTCACAAGCGCTTCAACAAAAGTGAAAATTCATTCTAATAAAATTCTTGCCATTTGGCGTTTAATTTGCGTCTTCTAAACATCAGCAAAGTTTTATTAGTTCGCGCAATACGATTCGCGCGAGCAATTCGCTTCATATTCCGTAAATTAGCGTGTCGAATAAGTTCGCCATAAGAATTATTCGCGACGAACTAGTTGTTAGGCCATACAAACATAAAATGAATGCGGATATAATGGTCCAGCATAAACTGAAATTGAAAGTGTTGCGAAGTCGATCTCGGCACCGAACTTCCAGCCAAGTGTAAATTCGCGTTGCCCGCGTTATTAAACAAATTAATTTCTGTTAACGACAGGTCGCCGAGAACGAGCAATTTAAGCAATATAAATGCACATCAAAGGTAGAGGACACACACAACTTTGTTATTAATCTATTGTTATCAGCAGCTTCTCTAATGAGTGAACGTAAGAGTGTTTGCAGAACATCCGTTATATACAAATCAATCAGTATGTTTTTTTTTCTTTTATTATGTTATCAAATATTTTGTTAGCAGTTAAGAAACTCGAAATTGAGTGTTTAAAACCGAATAACCGAATTACCAATTGACATACTAGAATTTGGTTATTTTCGTGTAATAAAATCGCGCGGAAAAAAAGCTGTTCGCTATAACCGTATTTCGTAAATGTCGATATAAATGCAATAGAGGCTCAATTCCGCATGTATATCCGCGTGCATCGTGTATCTGTTATTGCGTTCTATATTTCGTGCAATTTCCTACGCATTGCATTTCGAGGTGTAACACGTCTGCGGCGGAATCAATGATTTTTTATTGCGGTTAGCGAACAACATCAGAGGCATTGCACTCAATTAAACGGGAAACAATTACTTTCAATGAGGTTCAATAAAATTCACGGGACGTTTCGAACACCAGTTTATTTCACTGCTGGGAAATGATATCGCCAAAATGATTCTATTCAAATCAAATACTTTACCGTCGGATAACGCAATTAGCTAAATAATAAAAAAATATATTTTTATCGTAAAAAATAATTAGAACTTTTAATGTGCAAAACGCGATTAAAACGAATTTTATAAATGGATGAGTTGAAACGTCATAATTTTTTTGTATTATTGTAAACAGTTAATCGAATTTTCGTTTATCTCTTTTTAAATGTTGTCTCCTCCTAGTATCTCAGATATATAGATATGATAAATTTGATGAACATACTAATGAAAGCATAAAATATTCTGAATAAAAAAAACGGGAAACTTTTAAAACACTAAGTTTCCTTCACTGTTTATCTTAGCATTTTAAACTTACTGAAGATGTGGACATATTCATGCAAAACCAAAGATATCACTCAACAGTTGATGATTCTAATTCAGAAAGTGCCATTTGTGTGCTTTGGTGGTACACGAACTCGAGCGGTTGGTCCCTTTGTTCCTCTTTTGGACTTAGGGATTTTACTCGTGTACTTAACTCACCGGCAAAGGAACAATCCGTCTGCCTTCCACCTTTATAGAACGTACGCGATTAAACTTTTCTCAACGAATCGAATTTAACTTTCTGCACCGGCCGGGGTAACTACTTTTGTTACTCGCTCACCAACAACCTCGTTACACGTTGAACACCGCACTGTGCCCGAGATGGACTTCTGGAAGTTGCACTCGAAAGAAGAACGAGTTAACTATTGATTCTGAGCAACTCAGTAGATGAGATCTCTAATCATAACTGTTATGGAGTCGCCTCGTACGCAGTTATATTTCTTTTCGATATAAACGAGCATTTTATTGGACTAGAACGAACAAACCGAATAAAACCCGTGTCACTTGCTATACGAGATTTTGAAACATTATTCTCTCAAATAAAGATAAACACACTGTATATAGAAAATAATGTGTTATCTCGTATTTCTTTCCCCCGATAATAAAATAAAAAATTTCGCGAATGTATTGCTCTTAAAAAATGTTCAATATTAACGGTGATTGATTGAGCGAGAAAAAAGTTGTTATAAACCAAGTACGCATCGGAAATCATCGTTGGATAACCGAGAAATCTGAAAAAAGTCGTTTTCAGTTAGCCGAGTAATGCAATCTTCTCTCTGTCTCTCTTTTTCTTTCACGTGGTCGTTTTTACGCGTTTTAATCAGAACCGACGACGGAGCCGATAACGAACGAACGTTACGTCACGAACGTAGTCTATGTCTTTTTCTCATTACCGTCTGTATCCCTCTTTATTCTGGCTTTCCCGTTTTTCTTATCCAATGTCCTCGCCACCGTCGCTATTTATGTTTTCTTTTCATTAACGCCTGGCTGTTGTTTGCACCCGACTTCGTGTTTCCCGCGTATTTCATTCGCCGTGTCTCTCGCTACTGTCTCTCTTTTTTTTTTTCATCCGAACGCGCGCTGACAGAACGAGACAGCCGAAAGACACGCGTTCTTTTGGAGTAACGACCGACGATAAAAACACGGCGATTAATATCGACCAATAAAACAACGCGGCTCTGAATGACTGTCAATTCTTGGTTCCTTCATTCCCAACCGGTTCTCGCGATCGATCTTTTACTTTATTTGTAACGTGCGGACATAAATAACTGTAGATCAAAAATTCAAGCTCCGCTTAAACGATTTTGAAAAACAGATTTGCAAAAACTTTCATGCAAAAACCAACACATTACATACATAGGAAAAGAGAAAAAAGTTCTTTCTAAATGAAACAAAGTTCCGGTCCTCTGAAAAAATCAACGACGATAAAACAACAGGTGATTGTAATCGTTTACGTAATCAACGGGGTGCAAAATTGCAACGCGCTCAATAAATTGCGCCATGTTTTTTAAAAGCGACAGAAAAACGGAGTTTTAAAATACCGGATGCGCTGTCAACGACGACTTTTAACAGATCGAATAAATGTTTACGGTAATGACTTTTGCGTGTGATGACCCAAAACGTTTATTGGTTATTACGCAGTGCTACAAGACATTCACACGCGCGGCACAATGCGGTGTCTATCCCTGACTCGTTGCAAAACATCGTTTCTTTTTACGCGAAATCGATCCCGCTCTTTGTCACGTCAGCGATTCTTATCATGAAATGCAGCAACACATTCAAACATAGATAACGTGACGGAACAAATAGCATTTTTTTATACCGCGACAATAATTGGATGGATGCAATAATATCCCATGTTTTCTCGTTTTTCACAAGCGCATTAAGTTTTCATCTTCAAATCCAAATTATATGTTGTAATGTTTTTCTTAAATATTTTCAAAAAAAAGACGATTTTGATTTTTTGTCACGAGAATTTTATAAAAAATAAACTTTTATCGTTACCGATTCCGTACACAACCGTTCCATTCAACGTCTCAATCATCAACGCAATGTCCAAAGGACGCAACAAATCGGGGCGAATTATTATACGCATCAAGCGTGCACATAGGCAAAAGCTTTACCTGATTACGCAGAAGTTTTCGATCGGCTCTGACGAACACATAGGGATAATTAAAATTGATAGATCCCCGCGTTACGTGCATTATGAGCGATTCATGTCTGATAGACGAGTGTAACTCGCGCCATTTGACGAATCGAGCGTGAAATTAATTTCGCCATTAGTGCACTTTGACGCGCATTATCGGGTATGCACACTCCGCTCCGGCACGAGGTCCGCCGTATATCACACAACACTCATATGGAATGAATGCGTCCTACCGTAAGCAATTTTCGCCTGCAAATTGAGCTTGCACTCGTGCCGCGTCAGGTACATGTAGGGCTGCGGCTCACCCGGACACCAGGGCACGGACGGACCACAAACGCATTTGCCGGCGGGTGCCGCATTTCCGCCGGTCGCGGTTCCCTCGCCGACCAGGTTGCAACCGGGATCGGACATTATCGGCCCGTTCGGACAGTGTCTTCTCCATCTGCCCGGGATCTCTGCAAAAGACAATATAACAAGCAAAGTTACACGCATATACTTTCGACGATACAGTCGCACGATCGCTTAATTATTTTTTTTTCGCTTAGCTACGATCCATTTCTGGCAAGCATCATTTACAAGAGAGAAATGTTTTTTTTCACAACTTGTTGTACGTTTTGTTATCGCTCACATACTCGCGTTATCGCGAAACGCCACGTAATAGAGTTAATTTCACGTCGTGATAACGGTGCTATTGTCGGCAGATTATTATAACGTGCACCGAACGGTGAGATTGAAAAACCGGAACTCGATCGGGACCGTGCGACGCCAATGAATAAATACTCGGATTATTTGCATAACACTGACTGACATAAAAGTTCGTGTTTTTTTTTTTTTAGAAAAAAAATATAATTCTGCACAGAAAAAATACATAATTCTGCCTATGTTTTGTATATACATACATACACACACATAAATGTAATGTATAAATATATATATATATATACGGTCTCTCTCAAATCTGTCCCGATCAATAATGACGTTTATACTTGCAATAATCCGGATTACTACGCAGGCGCTATTAGAAGAGAAAACTTTCAACGTAATGCGAGCGAGAGAGAAAGACCGATATGGTGATGGAGTTGTGTTGCATGCGAGAAGGTTCGAATGTATAATAGCGAAAAAATTCCAGAATCACGCATCCGTGGCGAATTCGCTGGCGGAGCAAATCGAGCATCGATAACGGCGCAATTACAAGACCGTCAACATCACTAGACACCGTGCATACACCCGCTCGTCGTTGTCGTCGGGTTAGGACGGGCGGATGGGTACACGGTTCTGTCGATACCCGAGGGAGTATAATGCGGTCGCCTAATGAGACGTGGTATGTGTACCCGGACGACAAATTCGAATTCAATTGGGTCCGCTAGTACTAGTCTATCCACGATTGAGAAATACCGGGAGAACGTTTAAGCGTTGTCGACGGAGAAAGGATAGCAATTAAGTTACACCGTTCGCGTGAATAACTCCTAAGATGGAAAAATAGAGAAAGATAAAAGAGACCGAAACGGACACTGTGTGACGGGAACGGAATCGAGACGATCGACAAGCAACCGGATGATGAATCGAGGCAGCTGGTTATACGACACGAAGGGCGGTTACAACCTCTAGTGATAACTCGATCCGTGAACCACGATGACCCTCGACCGTGCCCCGTTCCGATCGATAAGTTTAATAATCCGCAGACAAGGTACGCGAAGAAAATCGAATTTGCCGATCCGTTTGCCCATCGGCCCTCCGGCCCTCTAAATGCGAATTCATTTCGACCTAATGGTCGGGAATGGTGCTTTCCGCCTAACTGCCTATAGTCCGACCAAATGTGCACAATCAGACTGCGGTGATTCTCGATTAAGAAAATTTGGAAATACCATGTAAGACAACGTCTCAGAACAGCTCGCTAAAACGACCAAACACATTCAAATTATCCGCGGAATTCTCCGAAGAAAGAATTACTTTCCTTCTCTTTGTCTTTTTAAGAAAACTGTCTAATGTGATAGTATCATGATTACATATGTACAATTATTTTCTCTGTTCTTCTTTTTCGATTATATTATCGTATTGCAATTAATTATTAATTTATCGCAAATAGCATCTTTGTAAAGAATGCAATAAATTTGCTGGTGAAAAAAAAATACAAGTCGTCACTTTTGATGCAAATTCATTTCGAGTTAATGGACCGTGCATGGACGATGCTCAATTGCCGTGACCCTGTTCAGGATGCACATTTCCGCTTTTACGTACATCACGCGTCCTCCGCAATAATGATACAAAACCCGACAAGTTAGTATGCACTTGAAGTTTGGGTAGCGTTCTCTTACACGGTATTACAAGTGGCACGCGTACGTACATCGCGTAACTACGGTGTGATCTAAGAGAATTTGCGTAGAATAAATTTCAAGAGATTGCAGACTGTTTTCATCTATTTAAAGCGTATGTGGAAAAGTTTACCGAAATTGTGACGAGCTTTTCAAATAACAATAATCGCGTATCGATCTGGTTCAACTTAACGAATGCGTTGAGCCGCCGCAAACGTGTCGCTAAAATATTATCATAATGACAAGACGCGCAAAATAAAATATTATATTTCGTTACGTTCGTTACCGCGGCACGTTAATTCGGTTACATCATGAGCTATGCAGACACACAACGACGTGTTACGTAGCCAGACGCGCGCGCGACGAAATGCAAGTTTCCAGTTACCAAAGTAAACGAAGTTGTGAAAAATAATGGCGTTCCGCCCGGTAAGTAACTCGCCCCGACGAGAAACGAGAGGCAACTTAATCAACCGACGCCAGGTGTATTAAGGACAGCGGTAAAGAATCATGCGCCGTCGTTGGAAAAAACGTGAAACTACTGGTATATGTACACGCTGGATTTTTTACAAACTCCATCTGCATACGTAACTCGGGATGACGCATCAGAACGCGTTCTTTTTCCACGACAACGATGATTTATGTTTCTACGCGAGTATACCTCTTCATTTACAATTTATATATATCAAATTTATGTGGTTATAATATTCTTTTAGACCTTAATATCAAATTATATACATTTTATAATGATTTCTAAAGAAAGAGAGAGAAAGAAAGTACATTAAATTTTCTCTCAAAAAAAGGAAATATCTTATTATCATATTTCTTTAGATTCATTCTTTCCCGAACATTTCGCGACGTTTCTCTTCTCCTCTATAATTAAATCGCGATTTAAAAAAGAATGTGT
>QVNW01001163.1:0-20126 GCA_014825475.1 Pseudomyrmex flavicornis
ATTTGGTGGATGGTGAGTCAAATTTCGAGAGTGGTCGTCAGAGTGGTGTGAGAGGATTCTTTACTTTGCCATTTGTCTCGGGCATTACCAATTCGATTTCTAAGTCTTTGAGAAGGGAAGATTTTAAACTCTCTTTCAGAATTTTGAATACTCTTAAAAGTTTCATAAAGATAGTCCATAAAGATAGTCTGAGTCATGACTCATTATGTAATGTTATTTACAAAATTAATTGTTCATCGTGCGAAGCTTCATATGGACAAACGGATAGACAACTGCGCACTAGAATTTTAGAACATCAAAAAAATATTTATCTCAATTGCAACCGTCAATCTGTTGTAAGCAAACATCGTAGTGAGTCTGGCCATGACTTTTTATGGAATGATGTTGAAATTTTAGACACAGAGCGAATTATCAGAGAAGATTAATTTCTGAAATGATTAATATTAAGATGCCAAAAGAATTTGCAGAGTATCTAATAATTATTATTAATTATAAATATTGCCATTAGATATATAGTATAAAAAATTTAACTGTGCAAAAAGTGAAACATAAAATTCTGGACATCACTGAAAATGCAGACACCGCAAAATTATTTGAAGGTATGTATAGACGCGTCTTGTTCAAAAACGATATTACAATAGATATTACAATAGACGATCGGGATTATTCAATACTGGAATGCTATTTGCACGAGTCACTCTTAAATGGACAAGCGCGTGCTATCTGCTTGCCGTCAAAGAAAACAAGCTTGTACCGAATGTTCAAATGGCTCTCTCGCGAGATCGCGTAGATCTATTTCTTTCCAGTGCTCTGCAAGATCGGATAATTTATGCAACAGTTTGAATCGGAAACAATCTGAGACCAATTTAATCCTCTTCCGCTTTTCGAGCCGGAATAATTCACAATTTAAAACCGAATAAGATCGCATACGAGACACATAAGATTTTTAAACAAATGAAAAAAAACGTTCTTTTGACAAATTCACAACTAACAAGTTTGTCTAGTTCAATTACATAAAATTTTATATATTTTGAGATCAAGAAAAATTCGCTTGTCAAAATTGAAAATCTGGTTTTTTTCTCGGCAATGCATATATAGAAATGATTATCCTTCACGAATTCACAGATCTCAAAAATGACCTACAAGTTGGACAGATTAGGTCTGTGACTCACGCGACTTTAAAATCAAATATTTCTGCAAAAAATCAATATTTTCTCAATTTTGTTTTTTTGAATCAAAAGTTTTAACAATTCTGCATCAATAAAAAAATTGAAAAAATCTCTGATAGTTACGAAGATATAAGCGTTAAAAAAAACTAATTTTTATTAGAAACGCCGATGAGCTTTTTTTGAGTGGATCTGGGAGACCCATGTGAAGGATTAAATTTGTAATTGTTTATTAAACATGAAGCGCATATATATAGATTTTGATACAGCATTGAATAAAACTTATTGTTAGTTGATTGGGTGTAACGCGTCGGACAAAGAAGGCGTTCCATACGAAAAAGAAAAACACAATTATATATTCCAATTAACGTCTGAAATCGAAAGAGCTCGCCGAAGCACTCATCCGCGATATATTATTCGACCGTCGCTCGATGCAAGATTTAACAAACCCTCGGCAAGCAAACTCTCGTTCGCGAATTCGGTGTGCATGCATACACGTAGATCATGTGCGTGAAACACTAAACAACACAAAAAAGTGAAAATGCAAACTGAAGCTTGTGCACTCAGTTTCGCTTTGAACACTTTCTTTATGCACTTGCATCGGCGTATTTTCGTTACGGTAATTATCATAAAGGACACACACGTTCTTTTGAGAGCAAGAAACTCGAGGGCATAACCCTTTCTACGTCCGATGAAAAACATATAAAAAAAACGATACGACCCTAATGGTGTCGCGGGTCAAAAACCATTAGACTTAGGTCGGTCGTGTGCGATGCACGTGTCGGACATGTGTAACTATATGTGAACCAAGTGGACTTATAATCCGTGCATCTTGTTCTCTGCAGTAAGATGTTCATCAGAAAAGAGTTTTTCTTTTCAATTATTAGAGAGAAAAAAGAGAGAGAGAGAGAGAGAGAGAGAGAGAGAGAGTGCGTGCGTGAGTGCGCGCGCGCAACCAATACTTTACTTAAAAGAAAGAAAAAAGAAACTTTCCTAATTATTTGATAAATCTTCTATCAAGATTTTTGTTTATGGGGCCAGGACGTTTAACATTCAAGATTAAAACGTTATTACGGCCGCTCCTGTCAACAATTATGCGACCGTGGCTTTTAATTAGTGAACGACATTTAACAGGGTCAGATTGGACACGGAATTTGTATTCGGAATAGGAAATTCTCCGCCAAGCTCAATCTCGTCGTATATGCTAATCTTATTAATTTAGGCTATCTACATGTAATGCATACCATGTTCTCGGCGGAAGGATGATCCTGATGTTCGGAAGGTCGATTTCCTTGCAGCAGCGCCTCGAGACTCTCGATGTACTCGATAGCATTCCGCAATATCTCCACTTTCGGTAAACGTTGGTTGGGGTTGTTGCTCGTTCTCCTCTTCAACACCTCAAAGGCCTCGTTGACCTGTAATAGAGATTCCATTATTAACCACGCGCGTTGCCGATTGTGCAGAATTATTATCATTATATGTTGCATTAAGAGGTGTTAAGATACAAAGTGTAAATATAAAATATATTGTTACAAACGTCAGATTTAAATAAAAGAATAAATTTACATTACGCGACACTAACGCGGTTCAAACTCGAAAAACATCTTCGAATATTCATAAATTTACATTATTTCATCACGCGCCAGAATTATTTTTTTCCATTGTTGAACATAAAAATAAAAATAAATGTCTATAACAATTGTCTTGATTTGTTAATTAATCTTTTCTATATTAGACAAGTGTACTTCTCGAGTATTCTCAGCAAGATTTAACATTTAGTTTCGTACTTGAAACATCGCTCGTCAAAAGCGGCGCTTAACGCACGATCACTTTAGTATGAGAGATGTTTCCCTTCTGTCAGCACGTTCTCTTTGAGATTGTTTACTTCGAAAATACGAATTCATGTGTGGCACGCTTTAAGTAATTACGAGCAGAATAGTCGAACAGCAATGCGCATATATTCCGTAATAAATATAAAGCGAATAATACGCATTATTAATTTTGTCACTTTAAATCGAATTTCAATATAATAAATTAAATAAGAAAAACAGAATAAAATTTGTATACTACCGGAAAAGTATAGTTTAAAAAATAACAACATTTGATGTGTGCGTTTTAAGAAATTAAAAATATTTAAAAATTTTACTATTTTTTTTTTTTTTTTTTTTTTAATTTTGCTATGCACAGTCAGTTACGAAATAGAAGTTATTGAAAAACGTGCGGAGCACATGCGTGTTCCGGAGTTATGGAAACTGACCTTTCTCAAACGTCGTCTCTCGCGTAAGGTGGCAGCTTTTCTCCGATCAACGGTGATTGTCTTTTTCTTGCAGGCCTTGCAAGCCCACAAAAGACACCTGCGTGGTCCATGCGGCGAGTTAGCATCTAGAACGTGAGGATGAGGCACGTGCTCGATCGACTCGTTCGCCTCGCTCGTCTCGTTCGTTTCATTGGTTTCATTGGTCTCATCAGCGTCCGCGGAGCCTGACTCGAGATCAGCCGAAGCGTCCGCCGATATTACCGACGAGGCGTCATCCGAATCAAGAGTATATCGGGACTGCGATCTGTCAACATTATACGATTAATTATAATTCTCTTGACCTTGTATATAAATAATACTTAACAATCAAATAAGAATATACATGGTTCTGAGTTCTCAGTATTTTATTTTGTCAAAGTATAAAAATATAAAAATATGTGTTTGTTTTTTGAATAAATTATTACGATGTGAGAATTTTATTTTTTTGTGAAGATAAATTTTACGCGGCTTTCCAACGTTGTTGCGTCTCCGCATGCCTGCAAGCAAGAGCCGAGAAGCTTGTGGGTATTTAGCAAGCAGAATTCACAGATTCTTGCTTTAATCATTCTTTAGTTATCGTCGGCGGTCGAGTAGTTAATAATGGATGCAGGCGCGTAGGTCCGTCAGGAGGCGATTTCCACGATTGGACACGTTCCAGGTGGTCCCGCGAGAACGTATTTTCTCGCCGCGAGAGGAGACAACCTTCTCTCGCGGCGCGAGAGAGACGAGTATAAAGACGAAATGCGATGAACGAAGTGAAAATGGTTTAATGCGCGGTAAAACCGTCGTCAGCTTTTCATTGGGGATAACGATTCCCGTCTGCGGCTTTGGTTCGCTCACACGGCCCACTATAAACATGTCGATAAGAAGCGAACAAAAGAAAAACATTTGACAGAAAAAAAGAATTGCAAAGAGATAGATGAGATAAGATATGATAATTTCTTAAATAATTTAAATATGTTTACGATAAAAGTTCACAAAAATATTTATTTATTTTAGTTTATACGACGTTTGTAATGATTTTTAATGATTTTTTATTTATTTTAGTCATACATTTATAATGTAACATTTGAAATAAATTATAAAAAATAACTTGAGGTAAATTAGGTATTTTATGAGATGCAAACCAAATATTTTATATAAATTTTCGAATAGAATTTAATTCAAACCTTCATGTATATTAATTTACATATATACAAAAGAATATATAATATATATATATATATATATATACATATGTATGTATATTTATAATGTTAAAAATACTACTTAAGAAACAGTAGTATTGCTAATAGGACGCTGCACATTATTTCTAGAGTCGTTTCCGAATAAATTACTTTTATCGCTCCACAGAATTTTTGACCATTTAATAATATATAAATTACTATATATATACATGGTATATAATTACACGTACATCCGACTCGTATCAATTCTAATACTTAATTAAAAATTAACTTTTTATTATTGATTTTAATACAAATAATTTAGTGATAAAAAATATTATATATATATATAATATATGATAGCTTTGAACAATATCGTGTATATAATAATGGCTTTATCTTTTAATATGATAAAATACACGTTGGATTACATTATTATCTGGTTACGGAATCTAATGTCATTTCACAAAAATAAAAGCTAAACGAAGTGAATAAATGAAGAATTTTGAACAGATTTTAATCTGTTAATCAATAACAATTTGAAAAAACTAGTCAAATATGATATACTTAACAAATATAATAAGCAATAAAAGTATGTGTGCAATTTTATTTAAATAAATTATTTGCACGCGTGATATGCTAAAAAATCTTCAAATGTTATGATATATAATATTTAAAAAATTTCAGAAACACGTTTTGTATTATATTATCTATAGTATATTATCTAACTATTTATTAATGCGTGCAACTTTAATCTTTTTCTACAGTAGCAAGACAGTAGATAAAAGTAGGACAGTATAGAGGGAAAGAACAAAGGAAAAATAAAATCCCATATTGTACAAATTTTACGCAACGCTTGGAGTGGTACAGGAAAATGCTAAAAGAATCGTAAAAACGAGAGAGCTTCAAAGGAACGATCAATCTTGTCACACGATACATTACCACAAGAATGAAGAGTAATTAGTCATATTGTAGAAAGTATGTCCATTAGTAGCTGAAGCATCTTTCATCAAAGACGCTAATTCATCAAGTGTCACATTTCCTTTTACGAAAACTCGATATATAGATATTTTAAACAAAATATAAAAATATTACTTTTCTCAGTTTTTCCGACAGTACATTGAACATGCCAATTTTATTCTAAGATAAGACAAAACTATGAAATATAAAATTTTGTTCAGCTAATACAGTTTTAAAAAAAGCTACAATATTGATACATATTAGAACAATACAAAAACAAATGTAAAGGACTAAAACACTGTCAAAAACTAAATGATTTTTATTTTACATAGGTATAAATATGTACATCATTTTTTTACATAAATGTATATATATTTATAATAATAATAAATAAATATATAAAGAAATACCTGACTCTATCGTTGCGATAGTTCAGCAAGGCAGTCGACGTGTTGGTGGCGCCGATGATTCTCGCGCGATCGTCCGTGTCCCTCCTAGAGACATATCCTTGAAAGTACTCGGGTTCTGTGTAGACGCGCCGATACCGATGGGGATGATGATGGTGCAAGTGATGACGGTAACCGTCATACGGCGACCTCGTGACCGCTTCGTATGCGTAAGGCACCGCGTCTGTCACAAGGGTCATCATTTCACTCGTCGGGAGAAACTTGGTCACTGTCTCGCCAATGATTGCACTCGATCACTTGAGACAGTTTCTAAAGCACATCGATCGTTCATATGTTTCCTGTTGCATGAGATCATCACGAAGTTGTGTTACTGGCTGGTAGGTATTCCGGATCGTGTTTTCGAAAGATTATATGTTGTTTAATTTAATTTCCTTTCAGGCAACATTTTTCATGTATATATAGTATGTATCTCCGGGCACTGGAAATATTTCGTCGATCAATCATTTATACGCGATTTGTTCATTTGTTCTTTCTTCATTATTGAAGACGCACGATTCTCGGAAATTACATTAACATCGACAAATAGAACAGCTGATCGAAAGGAGAAGTGGCGCGATTTATCTTTCGTATAAAATTGCAAAGAGATGCTTTTGTTCTATTTTCTGTTTACTCTATCTTTGCTTTACTTTCATCGATAGTGGCTAATTTGCTTTTATCTTCTTTTCAGAGCGATGATTAATCACTGGTCACTGAAGACACGAACACGTGCATTCGATAGTCGGTGTTAACTCTTCTTAATTTCACTGAGTTCCCGGCCACTTTCAAGGTGTTTGAGTCTTCCGCTCTGATTCGCTGAGCTTACTAAGATTTGTCCGAGTTCTATTTTTTTCTATGCTCGTTACTTAAGTTTACTCAATTTACTTTACTGTTGCCCGTTTCTTTGGAGCGCGGCGATCTTCGCGTATCCGGTGACTGGTACAGAGTCTAAATAACTTTGTTCATAAATCGAGACAATCGAAATGTTTTGCGCGTTCACTGACTCAAGTGATTGATGTCACAATTATTGAGCACTATAATCCGAGGCGGCAGATGACGTCGGCGCACTTTTGTTTCTAGAAACAAGGTGAAGAAGAAAACAACGAATCACACACGTTCTTCTCGGCCAGTAAAAAAATGCTCTAAATATATGTATACTGTATTTGATATCGCGAGATGGTTACGAGCACGCTTCTTGGGGACTTTTCGCGACTTTTCGAGCCGATCGTTGGACCAAGCGCGATAGATCCGAAAACCTTGTAGTCGGAGATCAGAGTGACGACTTGTGGGCATCGGTGTATCGTGGTTCCTCCGCCACATGGCATCCCTCGAGCGTGCACGCACTCACACACACACACACACACACACACACACATATACATACACAGAAGAGACATGCGTTGGAATATTTTACGCGTTACATGTCCACACCCAAGCTGACTATTTTTAAGAACACTCAACCAATCGCGACCGGCGAAAATCTCCTTCGAGCCCGCTGTCGCTCCGCCTCTCAGCTATCATAGATGCACGAGTTTGGCAGGAGCTCATCACGGGGTGTGGTTTAATCATTAATAAGAGTTAGATTCGTTCTTTTCGGAGACGAGCTCGCTGTGTTGCCTATTACGAGCCTGGGATTTAAAACAACGCCGGCGTACAACACCATAAGCTTCCTAAGCGCAATAACCCTAAACCAAATGATATTTTTCTACTGAGAGACTTATTGTCGTAAATAGTAAATTTACGACCAATTGAGCTTTACTTACTTGTCCGTTTTTTATTTGTTTGTTTCTACAGAACGAAATATTCTATACTCTTCAGTTTAATTAGAAGAGTTGGAATTTTTTTTATCAGTCTTTTGTTTTATTGAGGCAATTTTATTCGTTGATAGTTTCTGCGGATATTGTGGCTCGCTCCAGCAATTTTAGATCTATACTGAAGCGCGCAAGTTTACAGTTGGACGCTAGCAGAAAGAGATGTTCATTACAGTATGTCGTGGTTTTTGACAGATATTCCAATACACGCCCGATAGTCAATATGATTTGCGGTTTGACTGGGAGAATCAGAACCTACAGTCGATGAAACTGTATATTACATACATATATGCATACGTACATATGAGCGTGTGTGTGTGTAGAAGAGAGAGAGAGAGAGAGGATCTTCTACAGATAGCCGACGATTACATCGCCGCTAGTTACGCAAATACGTAAACTTTATGTAAATCTAGCGCCGTCTATCACATTTTATGCTCCGCTTTCACAGAATTAAAATAGACTATTGAGCGTCGAATAAAAGCTAAAATTATCCTGGCAGTGATCCAGACGAGTGGAGATAGAAAACGGGATAAAGTTTTAGCCTACCGACACATTTCGCCGAATACCAATCGGTGTAATAACTGCTTTCATGCGAGAACAGTAAACGCGTACATAGAAATGGTGGCGTTAAACGGCGAATGATCAAACATTAAGCGTGAATTATTCTGTACAAATATTGCATATGTTTGGGAACGTCTTGCAACATTTATAATTTTTCCAGAAGAGAATTTACATTTTATTAAATATAACGAAGAATAATATATGCAAAATATGTTGTGAGATTAAAATAATAAAATATAAATTGTTGTTTTACCGTTATTTGCTTTTATCTGATCTGTATCAAGATAGAATGAGGCTAGTTGAATCGAAGAACAAGTTGAGACTTACAAATATCTCAATAACCGTAATGTGTATGAATGTTGATGCTTGCGTAAGAAAGCTTGGAGACAAAGACTACTGCATATGCCGTCCGCGTTCAGCCATCAACGAGCGAACAGCGAGCGTTGTTTTGTTTTTCTGCACAAAAAGTAAAAGTATTAGGTGTCTGTTCTTTTTGGTCTACATAGCAAATGTAGTGAGTAATAAAAACTAAGACAGTTTTAACATAAGTCATTAGTATATTTTTTAACTTTAATGTTCACATTGTTATATTTATTTACAAATGTTTAGGTATAAAAAATATTTCAATCAACATCGATATGGAACTAAGTTGGAACACATATAAAAATTCATTTGTTTTTGGCCGTAGAAATTGTTTCTTTGTTTTTAATAAATTACTTTTTACTTTTCATTACATTGGTATATATATATATATATATATATATATATATGGTATATATATATATATATAACAGTTTCGCAATATATTTTATTTTAAATTTTTATTATACAAGACATTGAGGTTTTTTAGTTCTTGTTAAGTATAAAGCATTTTATAAATAAGAAATAAAACCTTCAATAAAGATATGATTAGTACATCTAAGTCTATTGTTATTAACTTTTAGTAGACTATTATACTTTTGTCTCAACTTGCTTCTCGAAATGGCCCAATATGCCCCACCTATGGAATATGTTGGACCACTCTGACTTTTTTCATTCAACATACATTTTTACGCAATATTTTAAAGATCTATGAATGCTTACTTCTTGAGCTAGATAAATATGCTACCTTCTAAAATCATTCACATTAGTATATCATACCTATATGAAGGTTTATAATAGTTTGAATAAAAAGTGGCTCAACTAGCTCCGCTCTACTCTAATGTTAACTAAGATCTCGCTTTTGCACGCCTAAAAACTTAATTATATGAAACATTTACTTGTTCAAACACATGCACTTATCCAAGAACTGCATTGTTTAATATACTGCGCGTTGATTACAGGAAAGTAAGATGATGATTTTTTGAAGAGAAAAAGAGACAGATGATATCTATCTTTTATATATTTATATTTAAACTTATTATACCTGTTCAATGTCATAATCTTCTTCGAGTATGTAATTTCTAAAAAAATATAAATCCTTAAAAAAAGCCAGGAATTTCTTTTCTATTTGCATATTCTCGTAACTTTACTTGCAAAAGTTGGTTTTTGTTTTAATCGTACAAAGTTTAGAAGCTAATTGAAGTCTCAAAAAAATTATGATTATACTTTTTAACGAGTTAAAGTTATATACGGAAAAGTTATTTTCTGGAACATCCTTCTTAAGACTACTTTGCGCTACTAAACGCAAAGAAATAAATATGTCGATAACGGGAGGGAAGGAAAACTACTATCATTGCCGATAGCCATCAGAGCATTTGTGCTCACACACAAATACAAAAAAACAAACAAACACACACACACACACACACACATATATATATATATATATATGTTAGCGTCAAAAGCCGAAGTATCTTAGGATTGACTGCTCAATACGCTAAAAAAGCGTTTTGGTTACAGTCCGAAATAGTTTTGTTTTTCGGTATTTGGCTAGTTGTTTTTAGTCTTAGAAATTGTAGGAGTAACTAACACTGCGGTTAAAGTTGAAATCTAAAAAACTAAAGTCCAAAGTGATGTTTTTAGATTTTAGCTTTAACCAGCCATGTTAGTCGGATGGGTCCCAAATAGGCACAAAATAAATCGGAAGATGTGTCAATCGGACACAAAATCAAGAATCGGATAGCATTAAAACAAAACTAATTGTTTCATGTTTTTTTTGTTCGTGTTGTAAACGTGTAGACAGAGGGGGCTGCGCTCCTCCGTGCACCCCCCCCCCACAAAATCTAATCTAACCCTAACCTAAACTTTTCTTTTTGCATTTCCCCCTTGCAAAATTTTTACTCATTTCTATTGATATTGTAGTAACACAGGTTACTACAATATCTTACTTATCCTGTGTTACTACAATATCAATAGAAATGAGCGAGAATTTTGCGAGAAGGAGGCAGAAAGAAGAGTTTAGGTTAGGGTTACGTTAGGTTTTGTAGGGGAGGGGGCGCAGCCCTCCCTGCCTACACACTTATAACACGGAAAAATGTACAGGATGACGAGGAAAAAAAATCCTCACGAAACTTCAATTGCTTATAACTTTTTTATAAACAACGAGCGACGGCTAAAACTTTTCAATTGTTACTCAGGGGGGTGTCCTTGACAACATATGTCAAGCTCATTAAAATCGGAGGGGGGTAACTTTTTCTAAATAATTACCATATATATATATGTATATTCCATTATAATTTTATCTGCATAATTTCACGGTCTGTAGCCCCGGTATATCTGACAGAAGAAACAAAGCCAATTATCGTTAGCGATCATTGTCAGAAACCTCTGAGATGAGCATCGGTACTATCTTCACCTTTTTTCTCATTAATCGCAAAGCGATTATGTATACAACTTGGATATAAAAAAAGACGCGTCCTTCGCGTCCCATAAATGACCGAGTGAAAAGCTCGTAGACTTGGACTTTTCATTTTTCATTCGCGCTGTCGCAGTACCCGATAGTACATACAGTCGAAGACCTGAGCTCGTACATTCACGCATGCTATACACGCAGACGCGCTGGCGCGCGCGCACACACACACGAAGAGAGAGAGAGAGAGATATTGATATGGGCACTCACAAACACGAGAGAGTAGTTCTCTCTTTTACACCCCGTCGTGGAAGTTCGGCACGACTCGGATGTGTTCGTCGCGCCGGGGTTGAGAAGAGAAGAGAGGAAGCAGGAGGATCTGCGAAGCGCAAAGAGTACAACCCCGAGAAGCGAGACGCAAAACAGGTCACTCTCGCCTCCTTTCAGGATTCGGCTGCTCTGGCTGGGATACCTACATCTGCCAAAGTTCACGGGAGGGCAATGCCTCGCCCACTTTTACGGGAGCATCACGGAGCAATGTCTTAACCCTTTGCGCCACAAGCATATCCTTCTCCACCCGTTTGAAATTTTGTCTTTTCAATCAATTTTCTAGCATCTTTAAGATGCAATCCGCGTAGCGTGAACCACGTGAAAAAAAAGTCAGTAAATTTTGTTAGCAAGAGGGAAGTTATTAAAACTGACGGAAATGAACTTTCTCCATGAAAGAGAAGTTCCTTTATTCCTGAAAGAGATCTTAAAACAATTGATTTCTCGAAAAATTCTTTAAGTCAGAGGCTTATTCTTTGCAATATTTTTTTATGTTTTTATCCGCTTTATCTTTGTAAAAAAATATAAAATAAAATTTGTCGAAGGACGTAATAAAAACTGAAAAATATATATATCTCAAAGAATTACTGCAATCCGTCTCTCCTCATTGACATCAAGGAGACATTGCGATGTTTTTTTGCAGAGCAACATGGTGCGTAGCTTCGTTGTAATCCGATGTGAGTTGGAGTCGTCTTCAATCCTCTTCGATGTGTGTATCGGCCGGAGCGTTACTTAAGATGCCATTCTTCGGTATTGGCCGAGAACGTTGCGACGCGTCGACGCGACAACGTCCGCACAAATCTCCCCCAACTCCTATCAGGACAATCTCGTTGTAATCACGCAAACTCTCGTCGATCAGGATAAATGCGATGTTGACTCATTGAATAGTTTATTGTCTTTATGCGGGATGATGTCTTAACGAGAGATAATAACAATATTTTCAAACTGCGAAGACTCGAAAGACAATCAGAGAGTATGATTGATGCAAAAGAGAGACTTTTTTTTGTTTTGACTGAATTTTGCAAATAGAAAATAGTAAATCTTGTGACTTTTAATATGAGACGGAAAAGAGAGAATTGAAAAAATAATAAAAGAAGAATAAAATGTCTAAGTATTATATTGTGCTTATTTTTTAATGTGTTTTGCAGTGTTATTTTGCAATGTTATTCACTGACATAAATAAAAGATTCTGATAGGAAAGTCTAATTTATATTTCTTAAGATTTCTCATATGTGTGTTTTATAGAAACTGCACATTAATTAATATTGTAAACTTTACGGTATTCAAAAGAGACTTTCTCTTCTTTATTTTTTAGCTAGAAATAGTCATCTGCGACTCAACACATAATTGTTATTATGTAAGTATTTCTTCTCTCTCTCTCTCTCTCTGATAAAAATAAATTATAATGTTGATTCTCGCAAAAAAGTTTAGGTATATATAAGATATGTACATATGATGTATATGTATATACACATATATATATATACACACACATATATACATATATATATATATACATGCAGTACATATATAAGAGAGATTTCGGAAATATAATTATATAGAATCTTATTTTTATCACTTAAGACGATGAAAATATAAGTAAGAAATAATATAAAACTCATAACACAAAACACAACAAGCTATTCTTCTCATTTATGCAAGAAATGCTTTATTACTTTCCGTGAGCCGGAAGAAGGCTTTTATCACTTGTACTTAAATGCCGATAGCGACATCGCTAAAACATGCTCGCATTCCATTAGGCTTTACAACTTTCAAGCAGTAAAACTGAGAAACGTGTCCGCTGTTTGAGAAAAAGACGACAGCTGATCGTCGGAGTGCCACTGCGTGTCACCACGCTTTCCTTTCGAGCCTTCTGAGTGCATCGCACGTCTTGAAGAAACGCGCGCATTTAATCTTACAGGAAATATCGGAGGATATCGTTCCTTGGGGTAAAGAAAGAATCTCTTGTACGTGCTTCGATGTTTACGCGATATTTTATCAAAAGTCAGACAAAATCTCAGGACAAAGATACGGAATCCTCTGGTCAGACGATAAAGGTGAGACAGAGTCATCTAATAACGTATTACAATTTTCTTTAACTTTGACACGTTGATGGCGTTTAGGCAAAATCTTTATTTGTGTCGTTTACCAATGCTTTCTTCCCGAGAGAAAAATATCATTTCGTTTTTTATAACTTCGATATGTATATAGAATTTGTGAAGAGTAAAAAAGTAAAACAAAATTCGTTACTTTTTAGTAATGCAAACATAAAGATACTAAAGCTACAAATTTTACAACTCGCAGACATTTTTATAAAAACAATTCTTACTCGCGCCACATAAAATTTTTAAAATGAGGTAGATGTGATTATACATGTTGTCTTTTCGAAGGAGCTTCTTTACAAACTTTCGATAAAATTTAAATGTTAAAAGACAAACTCGAAACAACTCGGTGACAAATAATGTTAATATCGCAGCACGAATAGGTTCTTAATTAGAAGCTTATAACAAATTAAACTTCTCGAACTTGGATTTAAAAAAAAACAACGTTGTTTAAACAGAATTTTAATTACAAGATTTAATTACAAAATTACTAAATTACATTTTTAATTTTTAAGATCGGAAAATCGATTGCAAATCTATTAAAATATTTACAATAGAATTCAATACCATATGAAGATATAATATTTTTTGGCGATGCATTTCATTTATTTTTACCGCTCTGTAAGTGCGACATAATCAAAACTGTTTGCAGACCACTGATCTAGAATTATTGTTTTTATCGCTCACAGATTTTGATTGTGCTTTAGCGGTAAAAAATGCGTATCAACACATCGAGTGACGTTTAAAAAGACTATAAGACACTACGAGGTCGACTAATAAGTCAAAATATAGGTGAAACTTAGCCATCCGACGTCAACGTAAAGATGACGACAGAGATAAGAGGATGGGATAGGCGGACAGAGATCAAGAGCAGCATGAAGCTGATAGGCGAAACAGAGTTGAGAGCGGCCGCAGGGAGAGCAAAGGAGAACTTTCGTCGTAGGGTTTGTTGGCGATAGACAGAACCGAAGAAGCAGCGGTGAAGAATATAAGGGATGAGAACACGAAGAGTAGGGAGACGAGGTTAGAGAGAGAGAAGAATGGAGCCAAGGGAGAATCACGGCGCGGAGCCGAGAGGGATGGCGGAACGGAGAGAACGTGAGGGCGGAAGGAGTGAGACAAACAGAGAAGGAAAACGGGAGGATGAGAGAAAGAGAGAGAGAGAGAGAGAGGAGGGAGAAGAAGAGAGTAAAAGACCGACACAGGGTGGAGGACAGCGGCGGAACAGGCGGTGAAACACGAACGGGGGAGTGAAATCGAGGGCGACGGGGGTAGTGAGGATCGGTTGGGTCGTGTGTTGCGGGCTGCTGCGCGACAGTTCTGCTCCGACCACCGGCGGTGAATTTTCGCGGGTGCCGCGCGGCGTAACACCCTCCGCGACAGGACTAACCCTGTACGCGCGCCGTAATAAGAGGAAGAGAGAAAACAGAGGAGAGAGAAGAGGGGTCAAAGGGGCGGAAGGGTGTGCGAGCAGACACTCTCGATCCGCATCGCGCGCCCGTAACCTTCCGCGTGTCGCGGCCTCGGCTGTCCTCGTTGCGACAGCGAGCAGCCGCGAACGGCTGGTTTCCGCGCGCGCGACGTCGACAACGAAGACGACGGAAGCGCCGAAGACGCAGGACGACAGGGATAGCAGTGGTGGTGCGGCAAAGACACAAGACGGAAGGGGGACAAGGCTGGATCGCGGCCTGAAACCGAGGAGACGGACGGGAGATCAATCAGCAACGGTATGAGGAAACGCCTCGAGGCACGCGAGAAGGCTGCTACTGTCTCATCGTCAGCGAGCGGGAACGGCCGCGTTGCTATTGTTGCCACTACTACTACTACTACTACGCGTCACTACTACTGCTCGACTCTTGAACGTACGCGAGCACGCGATGAGCGCCGAATTTGAACGCTGATAGTCAGCGGAACAAATCGTCAACGAAGATTCGCGCGGGATATTCATGCGTGATTTAATCGTGCGATATTCGCCAATAGAAACGCGCGCACGATACAATTCTAAAAATTAGCTTCCACGCACACACTAACACTGCGCCAATGTTCTTATTTGTATAAAACAACTCAATCATTCGAGGTGATCGTCGAAGGAGCGGTTTTAGGAGAACCGTTCATGGAGTTGCCAAGCATCTCGTGGACGAGAATCCGTATATCTTGCGCTAGCTCTCGCCAAGTTAGAGTGCTCGTCGGCTCGCGGAGGGGGTGAAAAAGCGCGCCAGGGGTCACCGGCAGTAACTGGGACACCGCGGGCCGCCGCGATTCCTAGTTTCGGGGACAGCGAGTCCCTTAACCTTTCCTGGTGCTGACCAAACGCGCCAAACCGAAAGCCTTGGAGAAGCGTGAAGCTCGAAAAAGTGCTAGAGAGAGGCACTTGAAGAAACGATCTCCAGACCCTTAATTTCTAATTGTCATTCATCCGTCTCGTTCACGTAAACGTTGATATAAATGTGGGTGACACTCGGTAACTATAAGCTCCTCGCATTTTTATCGTTAATCTCTAAGAAATTAAGTGCGTTAAACTAAACACACGTTTCACTACCGTCCGACATGCAGGCAACACATTTGAGACACGACCGATTGTTTTACCGAGGTATTAAATGCGTTCGATAAGGAAAAGTGCGTGTATACGCATTACACATACGGGTACACAAAACACGCGCACAGACACGCGACGCTGCGCGATTCTCTACTAATGTATAAGAAATATATACATGTTATAAATTTATATAAATGCGTCGTAGATGCTATATGTGTGTTAAATCTTCATAGATCTAAATCACAACGTTGAAGACTTACATAGTATATAATGTTACGCGATTCTCGATAATCAAATATTGATAAAAGTACGTATGTGTACATATACATATATATACATATTAGAGAAAAATATAATGTGAACAAAAAATAACAAAGTTCTCAAAGAATAGAACACATTGCGCAACACTGAGAACCGAGGAAGCGGAATAAGAAGAAGAATTATTTACTCTTGCGATTATATATTTTGTGAGAGTATCGACGAAGGAGCGACGAAAATACTTTCAAGTATCGTGAGACTCGAGCGATCGTTTGTGCATTACACGTGTTGAGAATCGTAGACCCTGCAGCGAAATCTTGATCGAGCAGCTATCGACCGAAGAAACTGCCACGAAATATTTGCCAATTATTAAAAAACCAAAAAAAAAACCTATAAAAAGAAAGAAACGGGAGAAAAAGACTTACAAGACTTTACGTCGTCAACGCGCGTGAGTACTTGCGCGAGTCTACGGTGCTCAATTAGGCTTTATAAGTACAAAAATACGCAGGCGTGCAAATTATTTTTGTCGACCGAGTGTGCAACTCTTCTGTATGTTATAGTAAGTTAAACGCATCGAGTCTGTCCAACTGTTCCCCGCCTCCGATGATCCTCAATCTACCTCAATAATCTATCGGCTCGCGATCCAAGTCCCATTTCAAAACTTCTAGAACGATCGAATAAACAATCACTTCGTGCGCATCTCTCGCGCGTCCACATGAAAGTTCTAAAACTTAAAAATCTTTCCGATCGTCTCGAGATCGTTCGTCACCTTGCACTCTCGACATGTACATATATATGTATGTATGTATATGTGCATATACGTATATATGTATACATATATATATATATAATATCTTTACACAAAATTATACACAAAAAAACTACTTATTGAATTCTCTTCGAGCTTGAAAACACACGTTTCATTGCTCGTTAATTGAACATTTATAAATACGAGTATTTGTTGTTGTTTTTTTTTTTGCGATGAGAGAGGCAACGGGATTAAATCCGTAAGATGATCGATGTGAACGGAAGCGCAGCCTTCGCATGTCTCCAGTTCTGCGGAATTTCGATCGTCGTTCGCGCAATTCCCGAGCTCGTCGTCGCGCGATAGATAGTACTATCCGATATCAAGCGTTACACAAGCGTCGAACATCCGTTTTCGGAATCGATTGAATGCGGACGATTACGACCTGGAAATCGGCGCGCCGAGTTTGTATCGGGTTTTGGCGTGATCGCGCCTAAGTGTAGTTTGCAAAGCACAAGAAGAAAGTGATATGCTCTATCACACGCGGATGCGCGAACGAGATAATGCTGGCGGCGAGAGATGAGATTAGAGAATCAGGAAGAGAACCAGAAAAGAAACAGAACAACTGTACAGCGGCACAGAAAGAAGAAGAAGAAGAAGGAGAAAAAGAAGAAGCAGCGGCAAGGAAGACATACAACCATGTCATGGGAGTCTATCTCGTCTAGGGATTACTTGGGGCAAGTATACTTATTCAACTTCAAGTAGTAAAACCGAGTTTCAAATTAGAGGGATAATTAGACATAGTTTCTCTCCGTTAGATACAGTAATCTTTTAGAAATTTTGTGGTTAAATTGCACATGGAAACGACAGAACGTTTGCAACCATAATTGGCCACTTTTTTAATGTTACGTGCGAATTTAGAGAGAGAATATTATTACAAATAAAATGAATATAAATTTTTCCTGACGCAGCAATTTTTTTTTCTTTTATTAAATGCAATCAATAATGTTGCAATCAATATTACGGATATTACTTTTCGAGAAAGCATGTTTACAATTTTGCATTATGTATTAAAAAATAATAACGTGGATTGCTCTTAATTCAGTTAATAATCTCAACAATCAAATGTAATAATGAGCTACGAAAATAGAGTGCTCAATAGGTAGGTAATTACTTCGTTGCGGAGAGAATATGTAAATAAAGAAAAATGCTTAATATGGAGAAAGTTCCTAAAATAAGGAGATATAATGTCATTAAAAAGGAAAAGAATATTAAATTATAATAATTATAACCATAACAATAATTATAAAAATAATACCAATAATAATTTTTATTCATAAGACACAGTTATACATCTTCATTTTATAAAACAGAGTGTTTTCACATTATATCTATAAAATAATTATACATATATTTTTTTAATTTATATTATTTGTCTAAAATTGTTTTCAAAACTTTACGTTTAATTTATTACAATGATGTAACGATTTATTACAATGATGGAGAAAATATTTAAGAAAAATAAAATATGTGTGAGATAGAACGATAGGGATGGTGAGATCGAACGCTTTATATTTCGTTGATCGTCCTCGACACGTGGAAAAGCTAGAGGATGGTTCGATTTTCCACTTAGAATCGCAACGCCGTACCATATCTCGTAGCTCGTAAATGGGTCAGCAAAAGAGGTCGCAGGTGCCTCGCCCACCTAGCGAACGTGGTAGGAAAGCGATAGAGTGTCGTATACTCTTCGCTTTACACGATACAGCCTTGTACACACACACACAGAGTAACTAAACGAGCGTGTATGCACGCTCGTTTATAGACACGCAAGTGTTTTAAAGAAACTTTAGAGGAATGGAAAGTAATTTGCAAGCGAGTGTAACTCCGTGGGATTTTTATCAGAAAAATAAACGATAATTATGATTGTTTTATCTTTGATATGAAAATGTTTTGCGGTTTTATATTTCAACGGTTTACACATAAGACGATATTTTAAAACTGTAAAACACAGGCGTTCCGTTTAAACTTTCATGAGAAAATGTCCAAGAACCGACCTAAAAACTCGTTAGATAAAGAAAGGATGTGATGAGGTGCGGGATAGGAGAGCCTCTATACTTCATAACTTCCTCGACGAGCAGTTTGCAAACTCAACCTCTAGGACAGCAGCCAAAAGAGGTTTATCTCCGCGCATACTCCTTCCGCTCGTCCTAGAAATAAATTATAAGAGTTTGCGCATACACACATGAAACCTTCTCGAGAGGTCAGTTACCCGCATCTATCATCTGACATTTGACACGAGCTCGTAAGAAATTGACCCAGGAAATGAGGACATATGATTGTGATTATTGAAGATTATATTAAAATATTATTCATTAGTTTTTTTATTTTGGCATTATTGTTGAATTTTATAGTTTCAATTATATCGTGAAACGTAATTTAAGTTTGTTGTTTATTTATATATGTATAATTTATATATGCTAATTTATATACATGCTATGCAACTTTATGCATCGTGCGAATATTAGGAAAAGAGAATGTAGCTTCTTTCACAAATGTAAATTATATAACAAATATAAATTGTACACGAGAACAATTTTAGACTTTCTAGAAAACTTAAGCGATCAATGTTGTGAAAATACAGAGCGTTCGTCTTCTTTAGATTTCTCTCAGATTTTACGAAGAGCATGGAATTCCGCAGCTCGATAACCCTTAGTTGGTATTCTTAAGAAACTAAATGGTGATATTGCTATTGATATAAAAAGTGATACAACAAATTTCCAAGAGATATATTTGTGTGTAAAAAATAGTTTCTTGTTAATAACAAATTAGAAACTAAAAATTGAATCATAACTAGTTTTACATCTCTACATATGTTCAATATTTGGGTAAATATGCCGATGAGGAGAGCAGCTTCTGACAAGCTTGTTATTGACATATGTTGTCAAGGTCATGGCCCTGAGTGACCTTCCAAAGGTTTTATGTAAT
>QVNW01001164.1:0-18346 GCA_014825475.1 Pseudomyrmex flavicornis
AGCAGGAATAAGATTTTTCTATGCGAACATCATAATATCGCATTTCGATATATATATCGCATTTCGATATATATCGCATTTCGATATATATCGCATATCGAGATATATCGCATATCGATATATCGATCTTCGTTTTGTTTCTAATTGCCGATCCCAGCAAAATGTTAAAACGACTTTCTTGTATATACAATTTTTTGTTTAAAAATTAAACGGAATATTGATAATTATCCGGACTCGAGGTTTTCGATGTAATAAAATGAAAGCAATCAATAACGTGGTTATTTTAACGCGATATTTATACATACATCGTAAAAGCAAGCTCGCTAACTGGAATGCAAAACAAGGCGCTAAATCGTGACATGACAGGTTCTTCACTCGATCGTTCGCGATCTCGTTCGTCATACGGAAAGAACACGAATCGCTCATGATAGCACTCTACGTGGAATGGGTGGTATGATACTGGATATGGCTGGAATGTCTTGTGTGTGGAATTCCATGCCAAGGATGCTCGATCGCCAGGATTTTGGCGGCAATCGAGAATGTCTCGCCGCGAGATCGAGAGCGATCTGATGAATTCATGAGAAACAACGCGTTGTATGCAAGGCGTAAAATCTTTAAATAAAAGATTAATGAACGCTAGATTTATATATTGACAACTGTAAAATTCTATTTCACATTTATGTAAAACAAATTTAATAGTTTACACATTGCTGCAAGATCGTAAGCAGTAAAAGTTGCTGATTACGTCAATATTGTTTAACTAGTTAAGTATTTACGGCACACACGTCTCTTTGTGTTTATGGTGTAGAAACTGAGGTTTAATATATACCTGATACGAAAATTATGGCAGCGCGTGTACACAATTAAAATCTAAATCATAAATTATCCGACGTAGAAAATAAATTTTCGCAGAAATAAGCCGGAAATAGACAACGGGGATGAGCTGTGAGCTGATACGCGCATGCAGAGACGCGTTTTCCTGACAATTCCATTTTCCGGGTTAATTGCGATCACATCGTACGGTACCTCAAAACGCCGAGGCGAGGGCGGTCGACGTTCGGTTAGTTACACAGCCAGAAAGTTGAGGAGTTAAATCGCCGCGTCCGACCGATGCATCTCGCGAAAACTCGTTAAGTCGAAGTCGAAATGCGATCTCTTCAATGACGAGTCTTTTCCATTTCCGTTGTACATCACGTCCGACTCGCAGAGCAATTCAATAATGCGGCCGTGCCTAAGAATGAATACTTGACATTTTATCGTAAAATAGTCATAAAACTGTCTCGCACAATTATTAATTATTATTAAAGACAGGATATATTTTCATGTTTTAGATTCTATAGGTGTTTCAGTCAAAATTTATTGTCCCCGTTTTTATCCCCGTAAAGATTAAAAATAATTGATGTTTCTAAAGTCAAATTAAACTCTTGAAGTGATATATGAAAATTTAATGTAGATCAATACAAAATATTTTTGTTGCAATAGTACGTAGTACTACTATATTAAGTAGCGTTTTAACCAGAAATAAGATTTTTCTATGCAAACATCATATCGCATTTCGATATATATATTGCATATCGATATATATATCGCATATCGATATATATCGCATATCGATATATATCGCATATCGATATATATCGCATATAAGAATTTAATTTAAATAAAGAATTTATATATTTTTTAAAATCAAATTAAACACTTCAATGCTTAAATACATATAAAATACGAAATTATACAACTTTAAGTAATATTGGAATGCAGCAGTGTTTAAATAGCCTTTAAAAAAATTACTATTGCAAGTTTTATGATTAAATTGTTTTGCATTTATACGTAAAGTCAAATCTTTGACTTGCGATTTAAAGACCAAACTGGTGTGATCACAAGCGCTTTTGTAGTTTATGTGAAGGAAGTTATCGCAGACACGATAGGGGTTGCGCCGAGAATCGCGAGGAAGGTTTTGTCTTCAGGACAACAAGGTAGTGGTATCACCGACAACGACGAGAGCCTCGAAGTCAGCGGCGTAACTGCGCGCGTGAGGTACACGATGGAAGTTGTTCCGGACTGTTCGAATGGTCTTTCTAGTTAAAACGTCGTCACTAAAGACGACACGCGCAGTTACATACCAGCGAATCTATCCGAGATTCACCGGGTGCAACCCCATCTTTAAACCAGAAAACGACTTGACTCCGAGTGCCGAGGTGTGTCGATCCCGTGCGACCAATTTGCGACACTCCGTAAAGAATTCACCAAGAAAGAGCTTCGAACTCGCGCGATTTTACACGAAGAGAAGTGAAAAAATGTCGGCAGACGAAATGTCTTGTCTGTGGAAATAAACGTGATACGTATTTGCAATGTCTCACACTTCATTCGTCACCATGTTTTGAACAAGTAGAATTTAGGAGGAGTTAAAAGAATAAATTAAAATAGGTGGAATTAAAATAATTAGCTTAACGCGCGCGAGAAAACAAATCAACTGATGACTATACGTGGTTTTTTTAACACGACAACGAGGCGTCCGCGTCTTTCGAAGCGCTCGTGCTTTTGAATGGCCGATTAGTTTGGCTCAATTAAATCGCAGTAAACGGATTCAACGTCTGCGACAATAGAACCGAGATGCCTCGTCCGATCGAGCGTGCAGCTCTCCGCGAAGTCCTTTGTGGATAGATTGCCGGTCCCTTCCTCTACTCCGAAATACTTCTTATACTCCTTTATACTCTCTATTCCCGGAAAGTTTTCCGAAGAGAGAAAAAGAGAGAGAGAGAGAGAGTGAGTTTCTTCCTCCGTTCATCTCGCGCATTTAATCCCTGTCCCGATCCGGACGGGACTTTGTCGTTTCCCAAAAAGGACAAAACGGAATCGAACGACTTTCTTTTAAAGGAGCAATAAAAATAGAAAGAAGAGTTTGTTACTTCAATTAAGTTGAATAATCCACATGCATTGTCATCCAACACTATACACAGACACACGTGTGTGAATATGCAATGTCGGTACACTACATCGTAGTTTCTATATAATTTGCATAGTCCATTATGCGTGTCACGCACGTAATGCACATGTCTTTTTCCATCTTGTTCCTTCCATTCTTGTAGTCATCTTTTGAAGTTCAATTACGAAAGAAGAAAAATAAATTCTGAAAAGCTTTATTTAAATTCATAGTCTAAAATATTTCTTGTTTAAATTGTAATTAGTATTTTGTAGATAGAAAGTAACGAGGTTTTTAACATAAACATAATTCTCTCAGATCTCTCGATGTGTTTGTAATCGTTTATCTGCTCTACTGCAACGTTCGAATTCTGAGACGCGATATCGGAAAATCTCGACGGATGTCCACGCGATAATTATCCAGGACGACATCTTTTATCTCGCGCCTCGATCTCGTCTCGTTCGACCGTTAATCATGAGCGCCTCGTCATGCTCGCGCGCGTGCGTCCGTCAAAGCCACGTCCTCTACGCGCGTGCACGGGCGTCGGATGACCTTAATTAAGCTCACGGCGAAGAACGTCGGCACGAAATAAACCGCTTTGTACGTGAGACGGAAACACAAGTCGCTTCTGTAAACGTCACGACATCGCCGTTGCACGGCGGCTTTATAATCGCGACGCTAAATACGCGCAGTTAGAAGATAATGCCGGGCCCATTAAATATTTACAACGTGTGTTTTCGTTCGGAGCGCCGAGAATATGCTGTAATTAACGCGAATTACGTTGCGAGTTTTGTTTAAACGGCAAAATTTCTTACTTGTTGGAGCTTGGCCTTTCAAGCCTGATTAATATTTAGTTGCGTGTAAGGCAAAGAGGAGAAAGGAAGTTGATTATTAGCGAAGAAGATTTCTTTTTTATATTTATATATTAAATGATTATGTACTCCATAAAAAATTGATATGAGGAAGGTCATCTGTTATTCCGCCTCGTGGGAATTTAGTCGTAAAACGATCTCCCGAAAGTAATGATGCGATTCGCGAATCTCAGCGACGCAACGCGCGCGTAATTACGCGCGGGATGCAGTAAATAGGATGGCAATAAAATATTCGAAGTGCGTTCGCGTTCACGCAAATCTCTGCTCGTAATTACAGTAATAAATATGAAAATAAAATTAATCGAATATGTGAACTCGAAATTGCATATTTTTAATATTGTTGTGTATTTTAATTAAAGAAAAAAACAACAACGCGCATATTGTACATAAACAACTCATGTTTTATTAATAAACATACAAAATTATAAAAAGCAATATTGGGTGCCGACTTTTATTATCGATTTAACAACTGATATTACAAGACGTTCGACATGATTGATACGACGTGATATTTGAGCATCGATTTCGCATAAAAGCTGCTCATTATGCATCTATAAGTGAAATTTAACGTGCGGTTAAAAAAGGCAATTTATCTATTTTCTATCGCCACGATTATGATTATGGTTAATTACGTGTTTAATGTGAAAGTGATATGCGGCCGGTAATGTCCGTGAAACTCGATCGAAAGAGAACCCTTCATAATGAAATTACTATCAAAACTAATAAATCCTCTTGAAATTTTAAGCGGATCATTGAAACTGCGTCGACGATGTGTTGAAGTTTTCTTAATTACCGCATCGTAATTAACATCATGCAAATATGTTCGGCAGATGCCAACATAAATCTATTTAGAGTCTTCTTGTCACCGAACCGTTTTATTGAGCAACGGTAATGTACACGATTGTTGGAAGTTTAATTATCTTTGAAATATGCATATACACATTACACGCTATGAAAGATGTGATTGCAATAATTATATTATTGCGCACACGAATAGATTTTTCTTTGCTTCGAAGAAAAGTAAAAAAAATAGCACAACTTGACTATAATGTATAATTTATAAATTATGAAAGTGGAATCGCGATGCTATAATTAAGTATAGAAGAGACCAACGTTGAACATCAATGAATTATTTATAACTGCTCCGCTGGATAGTTCTTTTTTTTCATTTTTTATGTTTTCTTTCGCGTTGCATAGTTCCTTTGTCTGCGTCCATTTTTATTGTTCTTAACGGTAGGAAAAGCTCCGTCTCGCGGAAACGTTAAATTTAAAGCGCGAAATCTGCATCTTAAAGTCCAGATATACACTTTGCATCTCAATGCAATTCGATTGCGCGAAAGGGACGACTGAGTTTGCATTAATGTTAAGTGGCGCATTCTTCGAGTGACTTGTTTATTCTCGACTGACGTCAACGATATGAAAAATTTCAGAACTACGGACGCTTTTAAGTTTTTGATTTATGAGGAAAAAATGTCAAAGATTTATATAACATAATGCAGATTTACAACGTTATTTACAAAAAATAAAACTTGAAGAAACGACAGAAACAAATTGAGAGAGAAAATAATATTAAGACAAAAATATCTAAAAAAAAGTTAAAATTAATAAGTTTTTATCACCGATCTTCAATCATTAATAACGGTAGTTGTCATTTAGATAAAATATTTTAAGAGAGAGATATGTATATATGTATTATTTAAACAACAGTTACCGCTGTTGACGATTAAAAATGATTGAAAGAACTGATTGAAATCTGACGTTTTGTTGATAAAATATTTTTTAATACAACATTTCTTCGATGTTCAACGATATTGATAAAAAAATAGCAGATCGCGAATTTGATAAAAATGGCTTACATCTCATAAACGAGGGCGCGATTATCCGTTTACATGTCTAAGGGTATCGTAACCGTCGGTCGGTGAAAGCTCATTCAATTAGACAAATCAATTACATGAGTGAAGTGCGAGACATCTGCATACAGACGGAAATGTTTCGCTCCCGACATGTATCGATAACATACGTATATATTTTTATCAGATTTGCGATTTCACCTGTAATCGTATAAATTGCATATGATAGCGACTATTTTGGTTAATCCTTTCGTCAGTTTAGTAAAATCTCGGTACAGTTCGAAATAACAGCGAAACCTATTCAAACAAAAGACATTAAGAAATAAACGATTTTACATCCAGATCAGTTTTTATTATTCAAATGTCAAACTGCTACGCTAAAAATATACAAAAAAATGTCATGAAATTATCGAGTTTCTACGATAAACTTTGTTCAAAACGATGAAATTAAAAAGAATATTAATTTACTTTTTTCTTTTCATATACTTGTTTATAAATAATTTCGAGTTCTTTATCCAAAGTATCTAAAACATTTTGACACAGCCAAAGTGTGAAGATAAATTGAGTCAATTTGAACAGAAAAGTCATTTACTATCTTGCAAAATTCGCAATATTAATTAATGAATGTGAGCGCATGGAAAGGGATGACTCTGTAGGCGTATATGATTTTCGGTCGTACCACTGTGAAAATCAGCTGATCGCTGACACGTCGCTCGCGTTCGTTTGTTCCGCCTCTTTGCTAAGATGTTGCATGAGGAAAATTATTTTTCTTTACAATTGAAATTCATGCATGCGTATAGGACTCGGACCATCGCTTTCCATGCGTTCTTTGACTCACATTCATTAATTTATTAATAACTCAATAATTATTGCGAAGTTTACAAAACAGTAAATGATTTTTCTGCTCAGCTTGATTCAATTTATCTTCACACTTCGGCTGTGTCAAAATTTATCAGACATTCTCTATAACGATCAATTGAGTGGCAAGCAACGTTAGGAGGAAACTTCGAGATATCGCGCGTGAAACGATCGCGAGCTGCCTCGTTGCGGTTAATTTCGCGATAAAAAGCGGCGTGATGCGACAAAACGACGATGACGGAAGATCACAGACGAGAAATTTATTTCGCAACAAGTGAAAGCTTTTCTCGCCGAGAGGCCGGAAGCGTGCTTCACTCGAAATTACATCCTTTCGATGACGGAGTGACGCCGAAGTCTCGCGACTCGACTCCGATGCATCAATTTCCTGCGGGGTTCTCTATATTTTTTCCCCGCCACTCGCTTTTATTTCATTATCGACGTCGCCGACGATCCGTCACTGTCGCCGACCTCCAAAGAGCGCGACGATCACGCGGAAAATAATGCGGTTTGACAGTTTTGCTCGGTTTCTCATCGGTGGTAAGTCGGTTGCCGATGCAAAATTCCGTGAAAAACATTACTCAATCTGCACTGTACAATCCGATTGTGTAAAAATAGTTTAGTTTTACTTTTTCATAAAAAATATGTTACTTATTGTAAAACAAGCTTGCATTTAGTGAAAGATGTTCAGATTTTGTATTTACATTGTTTCTCATCTCGTAAAATATACCGTAAAGAGAAAAAGTATGAAAAAATTGCATATTATATTTATTTCTTATCACTTTTTTGTTTCTGATATTACCATTGAATTACATTGTAGGACGGTGTAATATAATGTGTTATACGCAAAATCGTAAATACATTACGTAAATCGAGCAATTGTGTGTATAGTTATCTAATGGGTATAGATTGTTAATAAAGCGGATATTAATAGTTGCTTATCGCATTCGCCATATATATTGGTTCAGTGTATTATTTACCTGATAAATATATATTAAATGTCGTGAAACAATAGTTGCAATTAAACAGTTCTTTTTCTAAATAAAATTTGTGAGTTGCGACTAAAACTTGCAATAACAAATTGTTTTTAAAAATAATACCGGTTTTATTAATTTCAAATTTTGATTAGCGACTTTAATAGAATCTTTACAATAAAGGTAAATTGTGCAACTGTAAGAGAATTAACAGGTCATAGAAAACGTTGACGCGTTTTTAGAGGAATGGCAATAAACTGGCGAGGGATAACATTAGTCATCCCTTATAATTATGACGGGTCACGAAAAGCCTAGAACTCAAAAAGAGGGAAACGTGCCGGCGCTTCGAATCGGCATGAAATTTATGCACAAACTTTCGCGGCGTCCGCGCCGCCATAAATCGTCGGTGTCGAGATGCCATCGACGGAAAGGGGGATCGAAAATTTCCCGGAAAAATGGCGCTCTCGTTACTGCTCGAAAAAATTGCGCTTATCATCTGATGTTTTTTGTAACAAAATCTCGTCAATTTGTCGAATAAAAAATATTTCGCAATGTTAAATAGACAAAAATACGAATAAACGTTATTAAATTAATTACTTTATAATACTGTAGAAAGAAAGAGAGAAAAAATATAACATAAAAGTATAATAGATTATGAAAATTTTGTAAAACGAAGAATTACTATTACTTTTTATTGCATAAAACATATGGCAAAAAAGATTGAAACTCGATCAGTTCTTACATGCAGATAATCAGCTTTAACTATGATAATAACATAAGTTTCCACGCATAAAAGTATTTCAGATTTTATATCGCTTTAACGAAAATTTGAAGAGTGACGAAACAAATTATTAAAAGGGAGGAAAAGTAAAGGCTTCATCTTTCCGTGGTAAGATAGAGCGAGTTCCAATTTTCCGGCTGCCTGATCCAGTCTATATATAATCAAATTGTGTGTGTCGTCGATATATCATCCTTCTCGTTATAATTATTCAGAAACTTACCGATTATCGATCGATTGAAGTGGAATGAATTGTCGAAATATTTGGTTAGCAAGTGAGAGAAAGAAGGATGAGTCCAGCTTTTATATCTTTAAAGTTACGTAATCCGTTTTAATTAAGTTTTTTTTCCTATCGCTCGAATAGCTTTTAATTACGACACTTACTCTGAAACGTGAATCGTTCGGACATCTTAAATATTCGATTTAAATTAACCTCGACGAGCATTCTCGTGTTCCATAGAAGATTTATATTAATTAACTTTTTATTTCTTAAGTAAAATAATATTTACTTAATTTAAAAGGATCGTATTTTGCAATTCTATGCTACGAAACATAATTTTAATGCTAGCGTATATTTAAAGCAAAATTTCATATTATATTCGAATTTAAAGATGAAATCTCTTTAATTTCGATTGGCTTACCAAAGAGAAAAGCTTTAACATGCTACCGGCGTCGATCGAATGGGGATCTTCCGGGCTTTCCGGTTGATTTTTCATGTCAGTCGAATACGGACAACGATTTTTCAGGCCACTATAAAACTGAAATTTCTCACGCCCTTCCATCCACCGCTTTGGCCGATCCGAAGCGATCAACGCCGATATCCGCGTCTCTTTTCACGTCAGCTTCGCTTTGCATCTTTAACCCCTCTTAAACTTTCCGACATTTTCTCGGCGAGAGAAATGAATCCACTCAGACGATTTAGGCCAATTGGCCAGTGGTTTCTAAAGATCGCACTACACAGCGGAGAGGAAAAAGAACAAAAGAAAACGTGAGAAAAATATAACTTTTGTTAAAAATTATAAACGTAAATTATATTACGGGCAACAATATTACGAATATTGATCTCTCTTTCTCAATATGTTGCCGTTCAATAATTTTTCACACGACACCAGAAATAGAAACGATGCCCCTTTTTCTATCGAGTCAAACAAAAGAAGATTGGCGAAAGATTATAAAATACTTTTTTTATCAACAAGCTGCTGAACGATGTCGTGTCATGCTGGTGAAATATTGCTGGAGGAATCGTCCGGTAAACAGAGAGGTTATCGAAAGATCGTGTATATATGCTGGACAATCTTTTTTGAAGCACGGACGTTGAGCGTTGAAAGTGGCTAGGCGCGCGATCACGGCAATTAGGATACTGTGTACGCGTACTCCTCATGCGATACTAATTGCGCTTAAGTAATCTAATGGCGATACGTGATAATTTACATACGTGTGCAATGCCCGGCGTTGATCTGTGCAGGGCATATTCAGTATCAGCGTCTGCGCGCGATCGAACCCCGCGCGTTTATGACGCTTTTATCTCACGGCACAGCTCCGCAAATGCACACGATATGTACATGGCACGTATTAAAGCGTGTGTAGCATGTCTGAAAAAATATATAGGTTGAGCTGCCAAGTCCACTCAACTTTTTTGTTTTTTCTTTTCTTTCAGTGTACGTTTATAATAGCCAACCATTTTCTTTCTTTCTCTCTCTCTCTTTCTCTCTCATTGTTGTTTTGTGATAACGTTTTACGGAGGAGTGTCCAGATATGTTTGGAGTTTAAAATATTCATTATTAAGGTTCATTTGAAAAAAGTTAAAAAACAATACACACGATTATCTCGTAAATTTAAATTGTACGGATTTTTTCTCTAATCTAAACTGTTTTCTTATATCGCAGTTACACACAAGTATACATAATTGGATAATTTTGTAACGTTGCATTTGCATTTAACCTATTTTTATATTTGTTGTTTCAGGTAAGTCTGTTCGGCTTCGTGTAATCCTTTATATCCTCTATTATATCGGGCACTCTCCTTTCTCAGAAGGCGCCGTCTAATTATACATACGTACGTATATTATTAGATTAATCACGAGTAACGTTATCGCCGCTGCGGGGGAAGATCAATTTTTGCAATTAATTTCGCAAGCTAAATTCGAGAATCTCGAACGCGGTGGAACGATAAGCGTCGATAATTATACTGAGAAACGAATGTGTGTGCTCGCGAGTCTATATGTATATATATTATATACATATATATGCATATGTATATATATATATATATATATATATATATAATACATATATATGCATGCACATATATGCAATTGCATCTGGGTCAGGTATCCACGTTCCATCGCCGTCACGCAATGTTTATCTCGAAATCGATGGTAAATTATTGCCGGATCGAGTGCAACCTCGCCGGAAACACTATAGTTTTGGCCGTGCCAGACTTTCATTATCCGCCGACAATGTTTGTAGCAGCGCCGTTTTCTATTAGCACATTTTTTTAGAACCGAGATATTTTTAGAATTCGTTAAATTTACGTGAGAGAAAAGTGCAATGCCTTTCCGATCTTTTTCTCTTTTTGAGAAAACGATTTATTTTTTGAGATAAAAATGATTATACACGTGAAATAATTGCATTTATGTCTTGAGTAAAATTTCTAATATATTCAAAGACATAGATTATATCTTCCGAACGATCGGTAGAAAGAACGGAAACAATTCCGCGTAAACCGCTTGCGAAAATGAAACACGAACGGCTAAAGAACGTCGAAATATTAACCGGATAAGCTCGATGTACGAAATAGCAGGCATTTCCTGTACATCAACACGCAAAATACGATATTTCTGATGTACAGGATTGTTTGCATTGAATATTCCATTGTAATGATAATCCCGTGTTATAATTTATTCGAGAGAAATTTGTAGCATTGATTACAGTTTATCAGGTAATATTTAGTAACACATATCGAAATAATAACGACGCATGCGCAAATTATATTACACATGATTGTACATATTTTATTGTATATATTTTATTTTATATATATGCATATAAAATAAAAAAAAACTATGTTCTATCTACCAATTCTATTGCAAACTGTTCATAAGCAATCTCCGCTTTCGTAAACATGACTGATCCAACAAGAGAACCTCACAAACAATTAAGACAGCTTGAGAGAGCCTTTGTTGCAACTCGCATATTTTTGTTCTGAGAACGAAATTCAAGTTGTCGAGGTATTTTGCGCATAGTTGGAATGCGATTATTGTCATTAAGAAATTTAATCGCGTCCCCGTAATAATTGGATCACTGGTGCAATTTCGTTAATAGTCAAAGGTATGCCTGCCGCACGCTAACTCTCGTTCTAACGAAGTTTTCAGTCAATAAAGCACAAGATAAACTCGTAATGAAAAATCGATAAAGCGCCACACATAGTTCGAAATCTTTCTCCGCGAGAAGGTAAAATAAAGCCCACACTTTCGCGTCCGAGAAATATTCTTGCGGAGAAGATTGATATCTTCGATATCAGAGTTAGCTAAGTTTCGCTAAGTTCTCGAAAAAAGAGATAAATGGAAGATTTAAACAAATGCGAACCATTATAAAGAGAAACTAAAGAGCAAGAAAAGTAATTTTTATTGTTAATAGTTTTAATTTTGCTTAATTGCATTTAAGTTGAAAATCTTTATATTACTGATTAGCATCTGAAAATTTTATTTTATACAAGTTTTAATTAATACTAACTTTTTATCTGTATAACTTACATATATAACAAATTTGAAACCTTACATCTTGGATATTTAACCTTTCCTCTCCCTCCGAAGAATATCATATTACATATTACGTGTGTATGATGTGTCATTCGACCGGCAGCAGCGTTTCCGTCATCTTCAACGTTTATTCAGAAGTCCTTTACATCACAAGAGGGAGATCGAGAGGATCGCCCAAGCGTACGAAAAGCGTTCTCGAGGAGTATCAAAGGGCGAGACGTGTTCGAGCAGTCGAACGATCTCCCTTCTGAAGTGCAGCTGCAAGCGTCCCTTCGTCTTGTTCTATCTCTTGCGACTTCGCAAGCATACACCGTGATAAAGAAAGGCTTCGACAAATTTAAGAGCGCAGAAAGCTCAACCGATGCAATGAAAAGGGCTTAGTCAACAAATAATTTCTTTTTCCCTCTATATCAAATCTTCGGTGATCGAAATGTAACTGTAAAAAATAAGTGCGATTCTCTCTCTCTCACTCGCTCACTCGTAAGCTTCATTCTTCAACTTAGCTTTCTTGTTAAATAAAACGATGACAGATTTTTTTTTATTGAACTTTGTGTGTGTGTGTGTATAATAAAGCAACAAAAGATAAAATGAAATTTATCCAAAATTTAACACGTTATGCTAGATATATTTTCTCATTTTATCTTTCACCGAGTATTAGGGTGTCGATAAATATTTGAATCATTTTCTCTCTTCGAAATTGTCGTTTTCTTTTATGCGGGCGTGTAACTCGGTCGAGGTCGAATCAAATCCAGCCGGGCTGCGATGCGATTCGAAAGGTAAAAATCAATCAGTCTGCGCGCGGAGGCGCATTTGCTCGACAAATTCCGGTGTCGCAAATTCGTTTCTCCCGGAAACTTTGTGACACGTTAGACATGATACTTTGTCGTCGAGAATATTCGCAAACGCAAACTTGATGAAGGTTCGTCGCGATGCTCTTGAAAGGAAAGGATTTTATACGTATCTACATACATATACATACACATATGTACATATACATATACACACATATACGTACGTTTATGTTTTATATTTGTTAGTATCACATTTCTACGTGTTTTTCTTTTCGGGAATATTTTTATAACCTAACCTATACTCTACAAAAAATACAACATTACAAAATAGAAAAATATACTTGTAGTTTTTTTTATTGGATAAACAATTTACTTTTTATTATTTGTATGCTAATAAAACAGAAAAATACAAACAATCAAATACAGAAGATCATTAACGAGCACATATAAATCTAAAATACGGTGAGAAATTATAGCGAAATATTTCAATTCACTTTATCAGGATTTCAAGAGTAATACCTGATAAGTCTCTCATATTAACATTAAAGTAAAAGTGCTGATCACAGCTGATTTGAAAGTAGTAATTTAACAGTCATATTTGATAATAACAGTCTTGTAATTTTATTTTTTTAAATAATTTTATCACTAACTTCTGTTGTTCTCGCGTGTAAACAAGAGTTTTTTCTCACTGTTCTTGCTTTGATATTTGAAAATCGAGTTAAGTCTGGGAAAAAGTTAAAATTAACGAGGAAGGATCGATCGATTCGCCGACATTGAGGTTCAAGGACCACTCGTCTGTGCGCATGAATGGACATTGGTATTATCTCGAGTTTTCATCATGGCATAATTAAGTCGATGCCCTCGGCCGTCTCTTCCATTCGGCCCTCGAGAATCTTTTCGAGGATTCCGTTTTATTTTCCACGAGCGGGAGCGGCTGACGTCGTTCATTAGTTCAAGTGATTTAGTGCACTTTCCTGCGGATGCTCTTAGAAAATGCAGCTACGGTTGTCCTCGAGAGTGATATACTGTCGTGGAGACACATTTATGATATCAATCGAGAACAAAATGCTTTAATTTGAGAAAAACGTCGCTTTTTAAGTTCGTCTTAATATTTTCAAGCATTTCTATACGTTATTATTTTTTTAATTTTGTCTTTTATATTATTTATCATCACGTAAATCAACAAATTGACAGAAATATTTTGTAGCGTTTTGTACGTGCGTTTTACTTGTGTGTGTGTGTGTGTGTGTATATATATATATATAATGTTTGGTAATTAGCTCACTCGACGTATATTGAACAAAAAAATCTGGTAGAAAAACTTGTGGCTCTCTTTTATCTGAATAATTACCAAATTGTTTAAAATACAAAATAAATGACCGCAATATTTAGGGAAAAAAACAAATTTACACAAAAGATCGGGAGAGGCGGAAGAGTTTGCTATATAAATTTAAATTTTTTAAATAGACTAAAAAGCTCTTGAAAATCTTTTGATTAGAAGCGTTTTCTCCGCGAAACGGTGGCGACTCGTTTCTTAAAGAGGAAAATAGAGAGCGCGTCATTTCGCAGCAACAAGCGGAACTTCTGTTGAGAGGAACAATTCGTGTTTCTTGCTGGTTCTCTCTCAGGAAGGGTCGAGGACGTTCTTTCGAAGGGCCAAGAGAAGAGAGGATCAATCGAAAAGGATGGAGAATCTCTCTCGGAGAAAGATAACGTTCTCCTTACTTCGCGTGGCTCCGCAGATATCCAGGGTCGCCGGGGAACCGGATAGCTTAAACGAATTTGAATGACGAGCAGGACAATTCGATCCGTTCGGATAATACGTTCTCCGCTACTTCCACTTCGACGAGTTCGCCATGGGCCACCCCTTCACCGACATTCTCCCGATATCTGCTGAGACTGACAGTGCCGTATCGCTTTGTGGATAAGCGTCCCCGTCACCTCCCCCGGCGTTTTTGCCATCGGGAAACCTGCGCTGGATAAAAGGATTCGCCGGAGGTGATAGAGGTTGTGGATAATGGCTTCGCGCACGGCTGATCCAAGCATCGTGGACGTGGTAATTTCGAGCCGCTTCTTTTCTCCTGACAATAGCGGAGACAGAACACGTTACAATAACATTATCGAAACATATAAACACATTGATAGAATAATTTGATAGAATAATTCGATTAATTCGTGCTTTAAACAGAATTATAAAACACATGGAAACGTGATGAGAAAATGTGAGAAGGTACTTTTTGTAGTATCTGCGCAGAATTTGTCATGTAAAGTGCCTGTAGATCACATATCCCAAAAAGTATTTGGCGCGGAAGAAATGTGATAGAAGAAAGTTTTTTAATTTTCTAAAGGCGTTATATATTAGACGACTTAATTTCTTCTAAGTGCACTTGCCGCAATATCTTTCTGCCTTTAATACTTATTTTAAATACGTGGCCGAGTCGCACACTTTGCTGAGACATTAAATATTCTCCGGAGGAAAAAATCGATACTCATCCAACAGTTTTTCAAAGAGCAAATTTAACAAGTCAATAAATTCGAAAAAGATTTCGTGGTGTTTTGAATTATCGTTAAATGCAAGTCAAGTTACATTACATCGAAATTTGTTCTGAAGCAATATGTAGGAGCTGCTCATTACTAGCGTGCTATCAAAAGCAAATCTCTCTAAATTAACACAAACTGCCAAAACAATCTCGCTCTCGTTGACGTATCTCACTGCAAAACTCATTGTGAAATCAGCATCTATTAGATTCACTCTGCCTTGTCCAAGTATCCCCGTACTATAACTCCGTATCACTGTTTCTATTTACACGGCAAACTGTGCGAAACATACAATGCAAACGCGTTCTAAATAAGGCGAAATTCCAACGGAGATCGGCTTTAGAAGTTACTGATCAATAGTATAAGTAAAACCTCGTGTATAAGAATTAGAAAAATTTTTTTCGATGAATTCTTATGTCATCTGATAAAAAAAATAAACGACAATCAAAGAGAAAATAAAAACTAACGGACAAATTAAGAAACGAAACAAAATATTCGCAATATTTTTCCATGCATCCAAACTTGAAAGACGCGTTCTAAATAACAAATTTTCCGAATGCTCGCAACGTCAGATAGAAACAGATTTTCTTGATTTTTACTCTTTCAAATGTGCGAAAAACTCGACGAAAAATTCTTTGCATCTTCCTTTTTTTCGATTAGTTACATTAGACGGTTGGTAGAATGGTGGATTCCTTCTTGTTTCTAAAACGCTTAAACGAAATGTCGATCGACGTGAGTAAGACAAGTGCGAAAGTAACCCCCCTCCAATCAATCTTTCGCTGTATCCGGCGCGCAGGAAAGGTGGCGTTTCGCCAACATTCGTGATCTCTGAGAACGCTCTCTTTTCAACTCCCTCTCGGCTTTTTTCTTCTTATCCTCTTCAGTCACTGGCAAATCCCTCGGTGACAAGGAACGAAACGTTGTCCATAGAGAGTAAGAGACGGTGGGTAGAGAAGGGTGGTAAAGCGTCCGTCGTCAGGATACGTTGAGGTATGAGGTGGATGAAGTTGTCGGTAACGAGGACGCGATTGATGCATTATGCGGAGAGTAGAATTGCTCGTTTCGGTGCGCCGCTGATCGATCGACCGGATCGATTATCTCGAGATATACGCCGCTAGTTTTGTGCAGAAGACGAGTGCTTCCTCTTTTCAAGCAGAAATAACAGAATGGCCGGAATAATACGCTCTGCATTTAAATGGAAATATTTCAGAATTTAATTGTTCCATATGTCGGATCTGACATATGTCGGATTCCATATGTCTGTCTGTCTATTATTGTATTTTCTATATTTTCCTCACTTTAGTCTCAGGTTTTACGAAGAAAAGAAGCAAAATCCATTTACTTACATTGCATTATACGTGCGATGCGACAAATATCATGGATGTGGCAAGATTGTTATTTATTCGCAGATATAGTTTACTCCTTATTGATGATGGCTGCAGTTAATGGTTTAACACAATGTTCTATTCATATGTAGTGTATCGTGTGTACGTATGCATTTGAGAAGGGAAATGTCAACCGCATGTGCTAGAGTCAATAGACATTGTATCGCGATGCCGAATGCAATGTCAATGGCCTTTTGAATTCGACTTGCCGCGTAATATACTTGCCTGCAGCCTGTTTTACACTTAAGACGCTTTGATTTTGTGCAACCGAGCGTAGTTATCGGCTCGTTGCACTCGCGCGCGCATTTTTCGTATCACAGACGACAGCGTTTGCAAAACGCGGAAATTTTCCGACGCGATCGGTCGCATTAACGCGTCCTGATTAAAATGTCCGCGAATGTAGCGCATGTGATTCGTAAATCGTCTGAAAATTGAAATGATAGTTTGCACGAATTGCAATGACGCGTCTTTTTAAATAATTATACGGTTTTTTTAAAATTATTTTGTTACTTAATTTTTAGAGTAAACTCGGATAAGAAATAGGTTTGAGAAATGTTAATCACATTCGTATGAAACTTTTTCCTTCTCAAGCTGGCATAAATCTAAATAAGAAAGTATGGCAAGTAGAGCTCATTTGTCGTGGGATTTTCGCTGCGAGAGATGAAATTGTGTTGCCGATTTGACGGTAAATGAAGAAAAGCCAAGAACGAGAGCGCAAAATAGAGCGCGGAACAAAATGGAAAAAGTTGCACGCTGTTTGCGGCGCATTTTTTTCGTGTGTCTCATTTGAGCGAATTTACATATTTGACGCGAAATTCCGCGCGGTATACAAAAATTCGCTCGTGCGAGAAGTGTCTCAGGACGCTATATAATTCTCTTCTTCGCTTCTGTCTCTTTGTCTTTTTTTTTTCTTTCCTGAGCTCGGACTTCTCGTAATGGCCGCCGGGCTCGCGGTGTGTTCTGGAGAAACGCCAGAGCTCGGAGATCCTTCTGTCGCTCTTAGAATTATTATCCACTTTTCCCCGTTTTATTATTGTCGTTCAGCGACGCGAAGCTTTTCATAAACGCCCCTTCGTCTCCGCGTAATTACTTCTCGACGTCGCGTCGCGGCCGCACCTCCGCGATACGTTGAAGGAAATTAAAAGAGGCGCATTTATCCGCGGCGGAGAAAAAGTTAACTGGCGGATCCGCTTTATTGTGATTTCCAGAGCGATAAAAACTCGCTCCACTTTCTCCTGTACCGGTCGCAACTGCTATGCTTCTCTCGATGCGGGAGAAAAAGGACGAAGCAGTGCACCAAATGTAGCACATCGGATCAGTTTATAAAAGCACTACTTTTCGCATTTAAATGCGTTTTTCATGCTAAACAACAAAATTGAAATAATGACATAATCGCGATTAAAACCACATGGTTTGACGCGCCTTGACGAGCTCTAGGAGTAACAGATAGTTTTATTTTGATATTCGGCCTGAAAGGCACTGATGTTTGCATTTAAATGCGTTTTTCAAGCTAAACAACAAAAGTGAAATGATGACATAATCGCGATTAAAACCACATGGTCTGATGCGTCTTGACGAGCTCTAGGAGTAACAAATAGTTTTATTTTGATATTCGGCCTG
>QVNW01001165.1:0-39430 GCA_014825475.1 Pseudomyrmex flavicornis
TATGAATACCGCAGTTACTATTATAAAGTTTTTTTTTACTACGTGAGAAAAAAAATTAGATACGATCACGTAATCGTTGTCGAACATAAAGAAATCTTTTCCTAAAGTTTAAAGATCACACTTCTTGTGTAAGCTTAGCATTCAATGTTAAATATGAAGGATGTACTTTAAGTGAAATACACATCCGAACACGATTGTGTTACACTCGTGCCATGCTTGAAATCATTAATTCAGAGAATGATTAGAGAGTGTATATGTATTTGCGCGATATCGTTGAACAGAAAGCACACTTTACAAGAATAACACACTTGTACACTTGTTGCGTCAACAATCATGCAAACATTTTTAACTATATATTTACACATTCGCTTTTATCGATGTAAATAAAACTTTGCGTAGTTGTACGATATATCGTCAGACGTAATTATACTTTTTAATAATCTTTCTTTTTCGTCGAAAAAAAGATCATTTACATTCTGAGGTGTTAAGAAACCCCATATCTAAAGTTTATCGATGTTTGTCAAGGAGTTTTCGAAGTTTCAGAACTTTATCGCGCGCAAGAGTGACGTTTACGACATGTTTCGCGTATATTCAGTGTTTATATTTAGCAAAATAAATTGTACTCACATCGGAGGATTCCTGTATTTTTTTTGAATGTGCAATATTGCCCTCGGACTCTTCACGTAAGTGTAGGTTTCCTTTCTGTCGGATATTTCGGAGGGTATGGTGTAAGATTGCAACCCTCGATTGCACATCCGACACTGTTCCCTCGTTCTCGTGGCCATTGTTAAATGTTAACTTTGTTTCGCGCAAAATTTTATTGAAATCCGATTCTCGAAATTGTGTGAAATAGCGCTGCCTGCGTTTGTCAGCCCTCTCACGCGAATCCGCGATGTGTCAAGACGAATCCTGTTTATTACACACTGTCTGTTGTTATAGAAACAGTTTAACTCTTCGAAATTCCTTTTATTGATATAGCGATCTGTTTCCGTATCTAAGATACGAAACTTTCAGTTTCACGATGTATTTATAATATATGTAAGTTACAAATTTACACTATTATTTATATAAAAAAGTAAGTATTATTTTAGGAATGACTTTTTTAAATCAAAAGTATATACCGATAGTATATACATAAAATTGTTGAGAATAATGATTTTATTCTTTTTACACGTGCAACACAGTGGCGTAATCTAACAGAAATTAAAGAAACTTTTTTTTCAGCAGAAAATAATAACACAGTTTTAATTACAAAGAAGACATAAAATACAAAATTTACTTGTACAACTTGGCAATGTACACGATTTAAATAAGTGATTTAAAAAGTTTATTAATTTTTGAAACACAAATGTGTAATTAGATGTGCAAGGAAAGGTAGGTTTCTATTTGAACGACAAACAAATCAATATCTATTGAGGGTAACAGTAAATTATTATCTATTACTAATTGCATATAGTTTCCTACTTTATCGAATTCGGGAGTAGGTTGCGTTTGTTGCCAGTAGTGGCGCAATAAAATTATAAATATTGCACTTTAATATTGCAAATAAGTATAGCTAATAATTATTGATAAAAAAATTTTTTATTTATTAATCATATAATCAAGTTTGATACATCTGTCGAAAAAACTTAAAAAACCTATATAATTAGTTATTAGATAATTGTAATTAGAATGCGCTTTATAATGTTTAATCCAAGATAGAAAACGTTATTGTGTGTAACGTCTGAGATAAATATTATTCAAATAAATTTATAAATATAAAATATGAATAAATATAATACAGCAAATATGTATTTAAGATAAATATAGAAATCATAATATTATCTCGATAGCGAAGAGGCGGCTCTATCGAGGAGACATAATCAGTCGAAGAAGTAGACGACGAAAAGAAGGAAGTTTGGGCGTAGGTGGTGGTTCGATTTGGAAGAGGAGGAGGAGGAGAAGGGCAGAGATTTTGGCACCCTGCTGTGTCTCCTAATTGCCTCGCCTTCCTTGCCTCGGCCACGTCCACGTCCAGCGCGCCCTTGAACCCTCTTGTGGGTCCACGGCTCCTAAAAGCCCACCGAGCCTTGCATCTCCTCTTTCACCTCCTTCACCCTATTCTACTGCCGCCTCCGCCTTCTTCCAGTCTCTTTCTTTCTTTTTTTTTTTCACTCAGGACCCTGAATAAGCAACATCATCTATCATACTGCGCGAAACGATATATTTGTTTTGTCGGACCTTTTTAATTATTTACAACCAACTCACAAGCGCGGAATCTTCCGGGATCCATCCTGAGAAAGTTTTTTGCTACTCTCGTGACTCCTGAGAATTTTCGAGAAAATTGAGATCACGCGCCAATTGAGTTTTCATCATTAGTCTGGCAGCAAACTACATCGTGATTAATCAGCAATATACAGAACGGAGCTTGTGCGCGCAACATGTTTATTGAAGTCTTATGAGTAATATTCTGCTTTTATTAATCATACAGTGTCTTTGTTAAATTACGTAAAAGTTCCACAAAAGAAATTCACTCGTTTTTTATCGTTTCTCATTAATTTTCATTTGCTTGAAAATCTCTTTTACATCACTTTGTGAGTTTTGACAGGAATATATTTCTCGCACGTGCACCGCGCAATACACCAAACTTTAACAGGAAATATAATTAGATAACAAATATACGTATACACCGCATTGTTCGCGTGACCTTACCAACGAAGATAACGCGTCATATTTGACGGCTTGCATCGGGAATTGATTGAGCGTTAATGACGTATACGGAGCTACGTATAAGCGCGCGTAATTCCGTGAAATTATGTAAAGCGCATTGCGCATCGAAAATAAAATAAAATAAACTAAAAAAAAATAAAAAAAAATAAAAAAAAATAAAAAAAAAAGAAGAGTGAAGATATTTCAGATAAGAAAAAGACTTTGCACATATACGCGCGGGGAACGAGTGTGATTATCTCTGTAGAATGTCAGTGTCGAGATTCCTGATGAAATTAGGGGACCCGAATAAAAGAGAAAGATAGCGGGACAGAAAGAGAGACAGAGAGAGAGAGAGAGAAAGAGAGAGAAGAAGAAGAAGAAAACGTACACGGTGCAACGCGCATTCGTGATACCTTTTTCGTGTCTCTCGTCTCTCTCTGTTTTTCATTCGCGTTCCTCCACTTGCTGTGGGCCCGTGCCCACGTCGGTAACGAACGAGGCCTGGGCCCGACGGTTTTCTAGCTGGCTCCTGTCCATTCGTCAGGGGTACGTAACGTTGCTCCGTTTAAAAGACAACTACACACACCCTCTTTCTCGAAACCACTCGATGCGCCGCGTTCCATCCTTCAGGTCTCTCTCATTCTTCTTCTTAGCCTACTTCGTCTTCTTTGGCAGTCTCATCTCGTTGGGGCTGACTCGAGATAAGACATCAATCTTGCGCACCCCGCGATTTCGCACCAGCCGGCGATTATTGCCGCGATGCAATTCGTGAGTAAAGGTATAATCGATTTATTTGAACGCTTTTTTAAAAACTTTGTACACCGTAGAAATAAAGTATAGTGTATTTGTATTATTTATATTTTATTTTCTACATATGTGTTTCGTTTTTATGCTATGTTTTTTTGTGGAAAGTAAAGAAAAAATTCTATCAAATGGTTTTGTGTAATTTTGTACAGCTAAGAATGTATAACATGTATATGATAAACACAAATTTAAATATTAATATCCAAAACCGCGAACAAAAGCTTTTCGAGAACCTTCGTATATGATTTAAATGTCACTTGTGCATACGTGCTAAACAGTGAAAATATTCTCGGATCCACGTCGTTACGGTTAATTGGAGAAGTGGAACGACACAAATTGACCCCATCCCCGATATTTGCATCTGCATCGATGCGTGTGATATTTGTGAGCTGAAAACGAACTGATGTTTGTTTTGTCACAATGCGATCGACATATATACGGAAGTAAATAGCCCAAACCACAGGTCAAATGAGCGGAATATGGAAGTGTATCTCGCTCGTGGCACTACCCTCGTTTACATTGAATGAGTTCCACACGAGTCCGTTACTTTTTCTATTTTTATCTGTTTTCCCGTCCTTTTAACTCTCGACTTTTCTTTTCCCGGTACTACGCTTGTCCTTTCTATGAATAGTCCTGCAAATCATTGAAACCTTCGAACTTGAATTTGGAACAAGAATCTAATGCGCGAACAACAATAACTTATGAAAAGAAAGTCAAAAACCTTCGCGAGAAATATAACAAAAGATAGAAAAACAATAAACACCTATTAATCTACTTCGAATCTACATAGTTGTAGTTTCTTTTCTTCAATTATTTCTTTCTTGGTATTCAATTTGTAAGTTTTTCTTGGTTTCAATGGTGAAAATTCATTTCATGTATTCTATACATTTTGTATAATATTGCTGTCTTCTTTAAAGCCATTGTAATCAGTTTGTATTCCATAATATTGGGTCTTTGTGGTTTTACCTTCTTCTCATAAATTTCTATATTAGGTAAATGCACTTTTTCAAGCTCTAAATATATTTCCTGTCTGTTTTAACTAAGACACCTGACATTGTCAAAGTTTACACATTTGTCCAATTACTAGTGTGAAATTACTAGTTTGAATGAAAAATGTCCTAACGAGAGTAAGTTTCTAAGATTTTGGGAGTCTTCGGTTGTCAAAGATAAATATTTTTCAACCCAGAAAAAATCACTTTAGTTTTCTTTTATTTGATGGATTGACAGTTTGTAAAGTAAAAGAAAGTATAGAGAAAGATAGAGAGTCAATGTTACTTCGGACAAAATAATTTTAGCAATTTCCAAATATGGCAATCAAAATTTATGAAAAAGATGACAAAACGCGGCTTATCATTTAAGAGATTAAAAAATGTCCTCAATACGTTCCGCTCAAACGCATAAAATCTAAGACGTTGCTTCTTATTAAAAAAAAAATATTACGTAAACGTCCAAATCTGTCGACTAATTTCTACGTTGTGACATTTATAAATAAAAAATTCTCTATACAAATATTTTTTGAATGCTAACAAATTTACGGATATGGTATTAAAGAATTTAACATTCTTAGAAAAAATATATTTTCATACTATGTGCCAATACATTTTCAAGTGTATTTTTTTTTAAAAGACTTTCTTATCAATTTCGATTGTGTCTGTGTCGCAGTTTACGGAAATGTATGTTTAGTAATGGGCTTTTGTCTTGAATATTCAGCATGATTCATCCTAATTATTTGCATAAAACAAAGTTTTGTATTCTTATGAAAATGAAAATTTTTGCGCGCGTAGGATATGTGTGTGATTGTCTGAAAATGTAAAACAAAAGACGCATAAAATTTAATTTTCATAAATTTTAACATATTGTTTTCATAAATTTCTATACAACAACATACTTTGTGTCATCCATAGTTCTAAGAGATTTGATTATTAGTTTAATTATACATTTATTTTTTATTACACGCACGGAGCTGTACAATAAAGATGATAAAGAGACGGTCGTTCGAATCTACTTTTCTCGTTTAGAAACGAAGTTTCCACCATATCAAAGTAGTTATAGCAACCTTCTCTTTCGACGTTCCAAAGGGCACTTTTCAAGCGCTGGTATAAAATATCGTTTAACTCCAGCAGGTGGAGAGAAAAGCCATATATCGGAAAGTTTATCCTCCCGCTTGCCACGGGACATGTCTTTAGACATGTCAAATGAGGACCGTGCGTTCCACGGACTGGCTCGATCTCCTCCCGAAAAATTTTACTTTGCAAGCACTTATCGGTTTCACAGTGAATATCATTTCCTAAAGATGAATGTATTTTGCATTTGAAAAAGCAAAGAAAGAGAGAGAGAGAAAGAGAGAGAAAGAGAAAGAAAGAGAATCGGCAGATATGAGTCGTGTTACTACGCAGGGTCGTGTCGAACCGAAATAGACCGAGTAGATAAATGTCCGGTAGATAACGGTTGTTAGATAAAGTCGTGACTGACGTGCGATGTATGTACGTGCGCTTAGCGAAAAATTGATAATTCTCGAAAAGTTAAGAGTTTAAATACTTTGCATCGCGCTCGACTGAACGTTCATTACGCATACGGCCGATTTACCTCTCCTCCCGTTCTCTTATAAAGTTTTAATAATAAGCCAAAAATAAAATTTATACTTTTTGTAAAACACTCTCGGTGTTCGAAGACCTCCTTCGGAGCTAATAATAATTAATTTCAAAATATTGAGATATTAAATTTATTAATATTTGTTTATTTTCTTGTAAAACGCGCGTTTATTTATTTCTATTTAAACGCAATTCCCGCTTTAAGAATATATAGGTTTAATCGCATATATTGACCTTATCGATCGCACAGTACGAGACAAATGATCATTACTCTCTCTTTCCCAGGAAGTTCCCAGACTTGACTCACGAAACACATGCAATGGATAATGCAGGAGGAAACACGTTGAATTCCTTCGTAGCAGCCGCGGAGTAGTTCGCTTCGGATAGACGACCCCGCGGAATTCGAGACGAACGTCCGATCCCGTTGGACTTAATTTCGTTCGTGGATCTCCTTTCCTCGCGATCACCCTCTCCGTCGCGATTTCTCACGATCCTCCCGGTGATCGGTCTGACCCGTGCAAGAAGATTAGATAGCATCGTCGTCCTCCGAACGGACGGTGCGATCCGAACGGACAATTCACTTTTGTCGTCGCATCGTCGATTCCACCTTCGGCAAGCGCGTAAGATCGGTTTCCTCGTGTGTTGTCAGTCGGACAGCTCGAAACATGCTCGCTTTGAGACACGTTGAGCAGGGTTTCACGCCGAAATGCACTTAATCGTCAGACGTTTCTCTCGCAGGCGCTTTTACCTTATTCCATTTTATCAACGATATCCAGAACGCGCGCGTAAGAGACCGACATTTTGAACAGTCACTTCTTTTTGTGACGTGTGACATAACGCTCGAAATTTTTGTTGCGCCTCGTGAAAAAAAGTGTTTTAAATAAATTGCAAAATTAAAAAGTACGCGCTTTTTTAAAGTTGAACATCAGTAATGATAATTAATTAAGAATGATTAATTATCAATTAACAGGTTTTGTCGTCAAAACCCGTTTTTATCAACCGTGTAAAACTTCGCGCGATGCATAATTTCGCGCATAATTAAAGATCTAACGTAGACGATAAATTCGCGCGCCAACAAACTGAAAGACACACGCGCGTTCAATCGTGAACGTATCTCAAATGAGTTGGATTCGCTAATGGGACGAAGAAAACGTTTATCAAGGATCTTATCACATCTTCTGACAGCGCGCGCTTGTCGTCCCTGTGGTAGGTGCGATTTCCGACGCACAAGAACGTCGCACCTGTACGATCGTTTTTCTCTCTGCGGGGTGGCACACCAGCAGTATACGCGGCCTGAACTTTTCCGGTTTTACGCGTCACGCCGTGACGCTGCTTTTATGCGAGAAAGAAAGCAGAACACAGAATAACCTGTCGTGCGCTCGTGGTGGTGCTGATGTGTGATGCGACGTCGCACCCTCCGAGCGCTAAAATCGTCGGACAGCTATCGCCGTGAAGTATGTTATTAAAATTAATCGAATCTCACCGCATCTGACAGACCATTAAATCGTTAAAGCGCTCTCCGCGCTCTCCGCGCGCTTAACGTATTTCCGAGCACATCGAGAGTTATTCTTATAGCCTCGTTATGTCACCCGCTTGTTTTACTTGCATTATTCGAGATTTATTATGTCCGTGTTAATATTAATCACTCGAAATTTGTTGAATCGAACAATCTTACGGTGAAAAAAAGACGAAGTAATTTTATGACTAACATGTGCTCTCTGAGACATTTTGTGTATCGAAAGTGTTTTTTTTTTTGTAACATCTCATCCCGAAAATAACATGTTTTGTTACTGCCGGAGCAATTAACATGGCGGTTCTTGTAGAACAACGGAGCTCGCGTGCGAGAAGGACATCCATTATGTCTGTCACTAGCTCGGCGACGTGACACGACGAACAGGGCACGGATCTTGGCAAGATGGTAGCCGCAGTCCCGAGGGATAGACGAAATTTCTCTCTCTCTTTCTTTCTTTCTCTCTTTTCCTTTCTCTCGGAATCAACAATAAGTAAGTATCCTCGATCGGCATAAGATAACGGGCATGGCGCGTAGATCATGTACCAGGACCGCGATGGTGGCCGGATAGAGCCAGTTGCGTTTTGTTCTTTCGGCGATGAGAGCAAGGATCAGATAATTCTGTCGGGGGTGGCGGAACACATTCGGGGTGGAGAGGAAGAGGGGAACACAAGAACGAAAAAAACATCCCGACTCCGTTCTGCACCCGACGGGTACCTGGGCAAGCGAGAACGGCACGTTCGCAGTCAATCTGCCCGCTTTTGTTTCTTTCTGTGCTCTCCGTCAGAATCAGGTAAAACGCGCGTCACATCCTATCACGATCTCATTCCCGCGATGAAAAATGGAGTTTCACCACGATCACCAGAAAACGACTGTGCGAGTCGTCGCGGTCGACTTTGCTTTCGGACATTTTATGTAGTTGGTTTACAGTTCGCGAAATATTCGGTTGTTTGCTTTTGTCGATGTGAAAAAATTAGATCTCTATTTAAATTAATTTGTTTTAAAAAACATTGTTTTACAAAGATTCAGATTTGTTCTATATTTGTTCTCATCGATATATTTCGACGATGCCGGCCCAGAGAACTCGCGTTGCAAATGATACTCGGGATCGATCTTTATCAGAGTGACTTTTTTTGTATGACTCGGCGTACACCAGAGAGACTCTGAATTTTTTCGATCGGCCTAAATCGATCTGCAATCTCCTCTCTCTTTCTCTCTCTCTCTCTCTCTCTCTCTCTTTCTTTTCGGTGTCCGCGTGACGATACGCAATGTAGATTCGTGCCGCGATCGGTTATCCAGCGTAAAAACGGGCCTTCGTGAATACATTTCGTGCGATCGATGTGCCGCCGCGGCACGGCTTCTCGACACGGCTTGTAAACGCGATCGCACGTCGCGATGCCAACGAGGAAAAACGCTTTGAAGATGGAGAAAGATAGCCGACGATCTCGGCCAGGAGAACAAAGAGGCGAAGAAGAGCAGGATCGGTTTTCTGACGGTTTTTTTTTTGTATTTGTAATGGTAATAATTTTTTTTTTCTTTTTTCGAAAGCTCACCTTGAAAATTTAGTAAATGATATTCAATTGTGATGACGTAAGATTATGTTCGCGCGCGTGACACAAGGCAGAGAAAAGAAAGAAGATTCCTAACTGAGATATGACTTAGTTACAATGGCCGCAACACACAGATCGTGTGGACTTCACGTAAGCGATGTACTTTAGCAAAAGTGTCTCGCATCTTGTTCGAAGGCGGCCCTGGGACGAAACGTACTTCCGCAGAAGCACGGAGACGAAACATCGATGGATCACGATCGCGCGAGATACATACATAAATGCATTCACGACTTCTTCACCTTCTTCTGTCTCTTCCTCTTTGGTTTTTCTCCCTTTTCTTTTCTTTTCTTTTTTTTTTTTTTAAGACGTGTCGCACCGCGTTTCCCTTCTCCCGTCTCGCCTCCTCCGTCGGATCTTTTTCTATTCCGCGGCTTATCTCTCCGCGATGGCCCGGTACGTCGAGCTGCTGTCCGATTCTGTCGTTCCTTATCGCGCTATATATTCCGCGTCGATGGCGAACGGTCGCCACATAGATAACAGCGAACTACATACATTATTCACGCGAGTGTACGCCGCGGCGTTCGCGCATATTACGTACAACGCCGCGACAATGCGTGGCCCGAAGAATCTTATCGGCGTCGCCGTATCGCTTCTGATACCTTTACGTAAGGGCCCGTCGACGACGAGCTTTCAATATTGTCGCTGATCGCGCGCTTGGTGAACTTCGCACCGAAGGAAAACAAAAGATTCGGCAGAGCGATCGCACGACGATCGGATAATGCGTTCTTGGGCGTGCGCTCGATCTGCTGTTTTACGCAGTTTATTATTTAACGCTCGAGAGCGAACCGACTGCTTGACAATGACGCGGTCTGTACATCGAAACGTAAAAAAAGATATACGTGTAAAAATAAATTTAAGTAGATATTAATAATAATTTTTATACTTCGTGATTCTTTTTCCATATATTTTCCACAATTTGCATTCCACTGTATAATGCATTATAATGTAAAGTGAAAATTTTTTATCGTTTGCGCATAATATTCGCAATAGAGCAATTTGCATCGAAGTTCAAAGCTAATATTATTTTTTTTTTCCAAATATAAAATGTAGATCGATCTGTTTGTTCTTTCTACAAATTTTTCTACAAAGTTTTGTAGGAAAATAGTATTTTTTCTTTTTTTTTCTAAATCAGTTCTGAGAAATTTAACTTGGAACAATGTTTCGAACGTGACTTTTATGAGAGTGAATGCGCAATAATATTAATTTTACGATGTCTGCTTCGTAATATCAATGAATCGCGGCGTTTCCCCCCGTATAATTTCGACGTAGCGAGAATGCGCGCGAAACCCATTTGCGGTTGCAAAATTACACCTCGGAGCGACGCATTAAAGTCTAAAGACGTTCGCGTTCGCGATTTCCTTTCGGCAAATAAAACACGCCGATGCGCGCCGTTGAGGCGCGTCAAGTGACGCGTAAGTTTCTGCTCTGTTTTCCGCCGGTTCTCGCGCATTGTCGTAATATCAATCGATTAATTTTGCTAACACACAACAACAAAACGCGGGAATACGTCCAACGAGACTGATGCAACAGGCACTTAAGCGCCGAAAGTTATGATTCCCTTCCCCTGACACGATTTCCGCGGTCGAGTTGACACAATCTCAGCCGCAAATCTTCACAACTTTTTGTCTCGCTGCCGTCTCGTTTGAGAGAAAATCCTCCCCTGCTCGTTAGCTCTCGTAGATCTATCGACGTGTCTATCTAAAGTGCGTGTCTTGTTTTTTTTTTTGAAAAAGCGGAAAAGAAAACGCGAAAGAGAGAGGCACGGAAGATACGTGTCATGTGCGTAGAAACAACGATCTCCCTCGTTTCTTGTTTATCATCCTGCGAGAATCGATGTGCATCGTCTATCGCACGGAAAATCTACCACGGAAAAAACAAGAAGACAACGAAATGTATAGGTACATCTTGTTCCCGATTGGAGCAAAACACTTTTCTCCGGTCCGTTTCTCGCTGCTGACACGAACAGAAGATACACCTGTTACATTGTGATTTTCTCTGTCTTTCTCTCTTTCTTTATTAAAAAATTTTTTTAAAACGATAAAAACTAATATATAAAATTGCTTCTAACAAATATTGGTGAGTTATGTCTTCAAACAAGATTTGTCACCGCAAAACACTTACCTAAAAAATTCACAGCAGCGTGCGCTGCTTTGAAAAAAAAACATGCATTTGCATATCCAAAGAAATATTATTTAATATTATTTCTATTCATGCGCTTTGCTTTGCGCCGTTTCAAGGATACATATTGTCGTCGCTATCACACTATAGATACCACTTTTTAAGAATTCCATAACGCGTGTGAGCAACAAACAAGAAAGAGAGGGTGGATGAGAGGAGAGAATCCAAAAACGCGCCGCTAGAAAAGTGTGTCCAAATGATAAAAGAATATCTGCTGTTATATAAAGGAAACGTGTCAAATTTCATTGCATTTGAGAGGACGACGGGAGGAAAGAGCCCTTCATCGATATGAAAAAAAAAAGAAGGGGGTAGGAGTAGACAGAAAGAGACAGAGAAAACGCGTTTCACGTTCATAGTGGGGAATTTCAAAGGCGTGGGATTTCAGCTGCAATAGGCGCGTCGCTCTTGGCAAAAAAAAGAGCGAGAGAAAGCGGAAAAGAGAGGTTGACGTCTCTCCTCCCTAGGTGGTAGACCCATAAATAGTCCGGTTTTAGGTATTTAAGCGATAGATCATGTTTTAAACAAAAGTCGCACTGATCCGCGCTGCAGAATGCACCGGCGAGAGCGGAGACGGAAAAAGAGGGCGAAAACGAGGAGAGAAATATCAGGAGGAAAGAGAGAAAAGTGAGACAGAATGAAAGAAGGACGGGGGGAGGGGGAGGGGCACGCCCTCGCTTTTCGACTCCGTACACCGGACCGATCCCATAAATCCTTCATCCAACGTCGTCCTCTCTCATCCACGCGGCTGTTTTCTAATATTTTGATTTATACCGCTTTCGCTGGGCTAATTTGGCGGCTTTTATCCTTTATTTGCGCGTTTAGGGGTGAAATTTGTCTCTCCGACGGGGGTTTACTCCTCCGGGGCGCGCTTGCATCGCACGGGTGGGAAGAAGGGGAGAAGGGAAAGTATATATTCCTGTAGCACAATGCACGAGGCTCTCGCTTTCCGATACGCCATTGTGTCTTGCACGACACACGCGGTTTTGTTCGGTTGTCTCGGCGCATCGTCGGAGACAACCGTCGGGAGAAAGGGAGAGAAGAGAGTGTGTTGCAAAACACACGGCCAACGTCAATGGGATACTAAAATATTTTTTTCCCGACATCAGCTCTCGTGATAGTCTCTTCGTGAACCGGGGATCAGCGGGTGCGCATCGAGTGTCGTCTTCACGGTCCAACGCTGTCTGTGAATGCATTTCTATTTTGGTCAGCACCGAGAACGGGGGATGATCGCGCACATAGAATTTCGAATCGCGGGAGGATACCGCGCGTTGAATACCGGAGCGTTGAATAGAATTAGAAGCCCGCAACGCGTAATTCACAGTTAAAGTCAAGAAGCGCTGCTTCATTGAATACTTCTTCTTCAATGATCGTTTTTTTTATCAGAAGGTGGAGGTGAATTTCACAACAATAAGAGGGGAGTTATGCTAATCGCGTCGATACAAATTTTCTTCGGAGAGACGCCGAACGTCTTCTATAGCCGCAAATGTTCGTTTTTTATTGTCCAGAAGAATTTCCGACTTACTTGAATAAAATAGGTTTCAATTTACTAAAAATCATTTCTCGTTCCTTAATTTTTTTGTTCTCGAGAGCCATTAATATTTGAGAATACCCGTTTGTCTTCTGCTTTTGTGATGCTGCGATTGTACGGTGTTAATGCACGGCCTTTCTTTAGCTAAAAAGCCAGGAACGCATCCGGCGCGAGGGTAGAGAGACCCCGGAGCATCAGGACAGAATAACAAATCGTAAATTATTTCCCGGTAACATCGTGGATCCGCTTTCGTTCCGGGGTCGCGGGTACTTAGATTTAGACATCACGCGCGCGCGCGTACGTAGCAGACAAAAAAAGAAAAGCGGGGAGAAGTCTGCGCGTTTCTCTGTCCGGCGCGCGTTTCGCAATCTCCGCTAAACTTCCTGGGGATCCACGTGGCCGTGCCATTGTGTCGCGATGGCACTAATGATTCGTACGTAATCCGGTGTGACCCCCTTCAGAGAATCGTTTCCGCAACATAGTCAGCGAAGACTCAACGTTTTGTATGCAGCGTTTTCGAATTAGGCTGATATTTATTTATTTTTTGTTTTAGAAACAATCTTTACATTTTTGAAATGCCTCGCATGTCATCATGAAGAGCAGAATAATAAACAATTTATTAGTTTGTTAAAATAAAAATGCGCGTACAGAACAACGTCGGTTTTGCAATTTATGAACAAATTGTTAGGAGAACAACACAGGTTAAGAGAACTTTTTCTCTTTGACAGATAAAAAATATTTTGACACAATATTATCAGTAAGTCAAGTGTGTGTTGACTGTCGTATGATCTTCGGAGGGTAACTCCTTCAGTAACTCTCGGGGTGGACGACTGAATGTGCCCGGGTCGTCTCCATAGGGAAGTAATGGCTCGGTAATATGACGGGGGAGAAACACGCGCCGACCGGAAACGATTCAATCCAGGAACGGGGGTTCTTCTTTCACTGTTACTGTTAATTTATCGTTCGATAAATGACGCAGCTTATATTGTAAGGAATAGGAGTATGAAGTGATACATACATGTTGCTAACTTCCGACAAACTACTTTTGTAATATTCACGCAACATTAATTTTTTTTAGTATTGCAATGTATTGTGAAAAAATTTTTACAAATGTGTGCGTGTGAAGTTCAAAGGTTTTCTATCACTTTTAATTTTAAAATTCTATGCTTTTTAAATGTTTTCACGTATTACAACACTGGAATAGCTGGCTAGTACAGTTTTGTGAAGCAGATAAACGTTCTATTATTGAAAGGCTTCTATCAAATCTTCGTTTGCGGTTGCTTGTCATTTACGGACAATTCGAACAGAGGAACATCTGTTTACGGATCGTCCTTCTGTGTCATTTTCTGTCGCATCGCTGTAGGCAATTCTCTTAAGCTGGGTTACACGTACTAAAGATTGGCATGAAAAAACTGCCATGTCACATCTGCTTGTCAAAATTTAAGAGAGGATTTACGAACGGCGCAATCGCACAAAAAATAAAAACTATCAGCCAAAATTTCGGCGATATTTAAGATTGTTCTCATAGAGAACAAAAAAATGACAAAATGTTTTCTTAACAAGATTTTTTATTTTGAATATATTTAAAGACCGACAGGCTCTTTTTCCATTGACTGGCGTGACAGAAGCGTTCGAAATCAATCATCCGAGCAATTTTTTTTATCCCAATTTTGCAAGGCGTATTAATTTTCTCGTAGTTAAATAAAACGCGCGTTGTGTGAGGATTAGTTACATCGACCCGTGATCCTTTATTCTCTGAGCTATGATACGCGCGGAGCTCATCGACTGCCACGTTGAGAAAAGAGAAAATCCTATTTGGACACGTCTCCTCTGTGTGCGGAGAGATAGAAAGAGAGAGAGCATTCCGAGTGAGCCTCTCGCGGATACAGAAGAATGGACCGTCGTTTATCAGCTGGGCGTGGGCGCGCGGGCGTCCGTAATAAATTATTTAATTAGTACGGTATTTAATCAACGCTCTTCGTGCGCCCTCCGTGAATATCGGGCCTGTTGTGGGTCACAGAAGAATGGGTGAGGTCAACGATTGGTTGGCCACGTTTAGGACCAGTTGCGTCCTATAGCGAGAGCTATATAGGTTTAAATTAGAGAGATACGTGCAGGTATCGAAACGTCGTTTTTGTTTCAAAATAAACAGTCATAAGTAGTCATCAGTAAACACTGCTCTCGAAATGTGTTTCTATATATGTATATTTATAATGTGCTACAGATAAAATTAAATCTGTATTAACTAAGAATCGATACATCGCGCATGTACGTTGCAAATATACATATATATATTTTTTTATTAAACGTGTAAATTAATGCGAAAATTTTAATTAAATTTATTAAATTCGAAAAAAATATATACATATATATTTATATGTATATCTAAAATATTGGCTCTAGTACTTGAATATTTCACGAGCTTTATAATTTGTTGTAAATCCGTATTGATTTTTTTCTCGATGATTAATTTCGTTGCGTGCTTATTTCCACGGTATGACAAATATATACGTGTACATGTGACAACTTAATTAGCGTGTAATTGCGAATTAAAAATGCGTGAGAATGATCAAAACGCTGATTACCCCGCAGACACCTTTTCCCGACGAGCTGTTCAATCAGAGGAAACAGCAAAGCGGAGAGATGGGGTGTGAGGGAAAAGACATGGGCGCCGCGGCGCGAGTCCCGAATCCAGCGCTGAAGCAGGAATATCGGAAATATAATGCATTGGGGTCCAGACAGGCCTTGTTTATAATGGGTTGAACAAGGGTGCTAGAAGCCAGTGGGGGCTCCGGCCCCCCTAAGGCGCGGGTCTTATGGGCCCCCATAGGGACCGGCGGTGTTAACCGGCGGGCAGTCTCACTGCGGTCGCTGTTTGCTTATGAGCCGCGCGTGGTATTTAGGGATAACAAGAGGGCCACTTCATCATCCGCAAGAAACGACGACCCTACGATTCCTCGTTCTCTCTTTTCCTCTCTCGCTCTCTCTTTTTCTCTTGTTCTTGTCCTTCTTACGACCGCGCTTTTATTCGTCTCGTTCGCTATCATCTCTTCGCTATATCCTTCGAATCGCTTCACGATTCTCTTTTCCCGTGCCATTCGGTCTATTGTCTTTTGTTGTGAAAAAAAAAAAAAACACGTGGAGTAATCGCATAGTTTGAGAATAAGAGAATGAAGCGCATATGGAACAATCTAAGACACTTTACATTTAAAGCAGCATTTTTAGTCATTAACTAAATATATATGTGTTGCAATTGAGAAATTACCACGATGACATATTTATACAACGACAGCTTTGAATCGAAGTTTTGAAAGATGCCAATTTCGAACAAGTCAAACGCCGCTGATTTATATCGATCCACTGATCTACCAAAGCATCATCTACACTAGGGGGGAGTCAACTCCGGGGCACAGAGAGAGCTTGACCGGTCCGAAAAAATGGATCGCTTCGGGGATATATAGGGCCCTCTTATGGTAATCCCTTGTTTATGCGTTGACAGTCGTTCGAGCTTCCGAAGCGTGGGGAAAGTATGCAAATCCGTCGTAGTCAAAGATTGAATTTCATTTTGTGCCTACGAGCAGGACGGTGAGAGGTGAAAGGCGAGAGAGAGAGAGAGAGAGAGAGAGAGAGAGAGAGAGAGGAGCGGGGAGAGATTCGGCCACACCAACTCGGCGTTTGACACATACGAGTCCGCCGCGCAAGAGATAACCTTTCGTCACCCGGACGAAACGCCGCTTGACCTTTCGACATTGTCGGCTTCCTGCTTCCATATGCATTAAGTCCGGACGTCGTCGACGCTGAACAGGCCTTTTGATATCGAGATGAGCGTCGCGTCGCGCCGGCGGCGCTATGTGGACGTTGTAATCAGACGCGAATTCTCAATTTCTCATTTCGTTTAGTTGATATTAGAGATATCTAGAATTTATTTTTTAATTGTGTTTTTAAAATTCGTAGCATTTTCTCATCTTTTTTTTTTTTGCATAAATTTGAATAAGAATTTATTGTAATTACACATTGTCTAAGATATTTATTTAAGATAATTAATTATTATCGGAATAACTATCTTTTAATCAAATATTTTATTTGAATAATTTATTCGTTATCCAACCTTTTTTGATCTACAGTTGATCCTATCGATATCGTATCTTCCCGTCACACGTAAAAATTTGCAAAGAGGCGTTTGTGTCTTTTGACATTTTCGAACGTTACTCGCCAACCGGACGCCATCCTAACTGATTTTAAAATAAATTCGATAATCTGAAATTGCATATTGCGACAACACGTTGCAGATTTGCGTCGAATAACAGTCCGTAAGTGCGGCGTGCGAGCTGCGATATTTATCGCGCGAATCGGATCGGAATTGCACCGATATTACGTAAATTTCCGTGCGTGTGCGCGAACTGACGTCGTCGCGATGCAGCGCGACGAGACGACACACACACACGCGTGCGCATACACGCACACGCTTTGATCGAGCGATGAGAATCCTTCGCGGTGGTTCATGAATTTCAAAAATCGTACAAGGGCAGTTGCGCGGTCGCGGAGGAAAGAAAGGGTGGAACGCACGCATTTCGACGGGGCATAATTTTTCCATTTAGCTCGTTCCTCGAAACGACGACGCACAATCGGCGATCGTCGATTTCTCTGCCGGGCCTGAGACAACACATACGTATGTAAACAAACATGTATTAATGCGGACTAATGCGCCACGGTTGTAAACTAATGACCCTTAAAACGTCGTCACCGAGTTTCAAAGATATGAGCAGTTTCCGTCGAATCTTTCGATCGCTTTTCGATAGCCGCGGCTCTTCTTTTTTGCATTCCTCCTGTAGATCATGTCAATGATGTGCCACTCAACGTTCTTACAGCCCTAGATATTAGCGATATCGTTCACAAAACGGTCTGTTTTATCTCTCACAGAACGACCTGCGCAACTTGTTAACTTCTCGGATCGATGAATCTTTCTCGTGCGCAAAGCTCGCTCGAGAAGATCGTTTTAAGACGCAGATAATCATTTATCTGTGAGGTTAAAAATGAGAGAGCGTTTGGAAGATTAGCTATCGAGATGTACACTTTGAGAAAATATGGTTTTATATTTTTAATGCAATAATATAATAGCTTTTTTTTTCACGATGCCGGAAACATGGACAATTAATGATACATTTACAAATTATTTAAAACTTTTCTTTACATACAAATCTAACTTTGCAGATATTACAACGAATATTAAAGCTAAATAATGTTTAACCTGGACTTAAGGTCAATACGAGTCTATATGCCGGATGTACGCGCGCATATGTTTTTAAACGTGTGAATTAATATACGTGGAAATTCAAACTAAATTCAGTTTGACAATTCATCAAAGTTTCATGTTTAGTTTGCATTTATGTATATATAAAATATCCAATTTATTATAGATTTCTATTTCTGTTTTGCACGATATTACTTCGATTTTTTTCCATATAATTTGAAGGAAACACGAAAGATAAAAGTGCCGTAAATAAAAGTAAAGATTTATTTACTCTTTGATAATCCGTTAATTGAAAAAATACTTTTCTGTATTTTTATTAGTAAAAAACAAATCGCACATACATACTTAACTTCCGAGTTTAAATTAATGCGATGTGTAAAACGTAAAGTTTTATCGAGTTCTCTTGACTCAAGAAAACGATATCGTTTTCTATTCAATCAATGATATACGTGTTTCGCCGCAAAGACGCACGTGTATTTCTCAAGAAACCGGGTTGTTCGCGACGATAACATCGATATGGACGCGATCGAGAGACGATCTATCGCTCTGGCGGACTCGTTCACGATTCATCGATCGCGCCAACCCCATATTTAGCGTCGACGATCCCACACCAACCCTTCGAGAAACGACATCGATATCCTCGATCACCACTCGTCGGAAAAATGTCTCAGCGAGACGGCGGGACCCGATTTCAGATATTGCGCGAGCTATTTCTCACCGTTTTTATTAATACCCCGAACGCGTTTCTGAATGCCGGAGAGAAACGTCTCGCACCGGCAAATCAGGGGAGCGAAGCGCGTCGCTTCACTCGTGAATCTCTTCGACCTTTTGTGGAAGAGAGGAGATGACTATCGTTTTGTTTTCGGAGAACTACCGTTGCTACTGACTTGTCCTACTGACGAAGAACTCATGAATTCACTGTTAATTTATCGTCGAGGGCCGTATTTTCCCCTTTTCCCTTCAGTCAGAGCGCGCGCCCCGCCGCATCCGGGATGACTCTTCTGATCTCTTCTGACGCTCGCGCTCGAAAGTTACTTCGACAATGATTTTTCTCACAGCAAATGTGTCCTCAAATTATAATCTTTTACGTTACGCCCGTAAATTATATTACACTGACGTATTTAAACAATCTTTAAAACATTCTCGGTCTATTCTGTTCATGAAACTGTTTTTCGCAGCAAGTCTTAAATAGCGGATGATTCTTGCGTTAAGCAAGATCGGGAAAACAAGAAAAAAAGAAAACATAGAAGAAGAAGCGGCGCGGCGCTCCATGACGCGCTCGTGATTCCCTTTAGGCTCGAACTACAGAGCATCCGCGATCCGGCGTGGCATCAAACATACACACACCACACACGCGCGTACATACACGAACGTGTACTTACACATACACACGTAGAGGGATAATAACCAATTATTTTCGAGTATATAATTAGAAAATTACGGAGTCAGAGAGAGCTCCGACACAGCGCAAGGGACCCGGTCGGACCTCTCTCTCCCGCGCGCACTTCTGTTTCCACCCTTTCCTTTCTTCTAGCTTCCTCCGCGGCTTCTTCGCGTCCTGTCTCTCTTCCGTGTGTGCCACCTTCGTACGTTACGCCGTCAGAATTGAGATACAAATACCACGACGCGAAAGTATAGACCATGTAAGCTCGAGTCGCATGTAGACGATCTCTTGGCTTCTTTTCTTCTCTTTCCTTCTTTTGCTTCACCGCCTTCGTGTTTCCGTCTTTGTCCGCTACTACTCCGTGCTTTCTCTTCTCCTCCTCCTCACCTTCTTCTTCTTCTTCTTCTTCTTCTTCTTCTTCTTCTTCTTCTTCTTCTTCTTCTTCTAGGAGGGCCGACCTTATGGCCCTGGGCTACCGGGCTTCGTACGCTCGGGTCCTCGTATACGGGGTGTCCCGCGATGAAAAATATATACAGAAATTGTTGTTTTCAGTTAATACACTCTACCGCTACATTTTCACAATCATTCTTTTCTATTTCAGACTGTCCTTTAACATTATCAAATTTTATTCGTTAATTTTTGTACGTAAGAGCATTGTAATTCGGAACGAGTTTTACAAAATCGTAAGAATATATTCAAAAAAATTACTCAAGCGCGTGTATTCCTTTGCATGAGATTCTTGTCTGTTACAAATTGTTATTCCATTGGAGGCCGTTTCATTTACGCACGAATTCGAATAATTATAGTGCGAGATTCCAAGGCGCAGGTTTTATTCGTATTATTATCGAGGCGCGCTGTTACCTTTAAATAAAATATACGACATTACAAGAGATAGCAAATGACTTTTTAACGCCCTGTATATCCGCAATCGTTCGGCCACTCGCTATGCATCTCCGAGACAGGCGCTGAATTATTAATCCTAAATTCTTAAGTCGCCATAACTCTCGCCGGGCGATCCGTTTCGAATTAGTTCCTATTAGGCGGTAGTCGAACCAAGTTAATTCTCGGACGGTCTTACGTGCATCTCTTCGATGCACTTGTAATTTAGAATCGATTTGTCGTTGTCGTCAGTGATCCCGGCACGACTGGTCGTGAGTGGCAAAACGGGTTATTAGGCGCGGTTTCGTAACGAAGCATCGTCGCCGCGATGCGATTAAAGAAGAAGGCGGCTTGTTACCGGGACGTAATCGAGCGATGCTCCTCAAGCCGATTACGCGTTCTATCGCCTTTACTCCCGATTTCTCAAGCCCAGATAAATTGTGTCGAACCTCTCGCAACCGACGACGATCCGTCCGAAATCGATTGCACAATGATCGCTCGATGAAACTCCACCGACGCAGTTGTTGCGATTCATCGCGCGAATTCTCCAACAAAAAAGAATTTGAATCTGTTCGAATGAAGTGATTCAAATTCTGTTAAAGTCGAAGAATTAATGCAAATTTAATTTGCCAATGTGCAATCGAGAAAATAACTGAGCGAATTAAATTTCATGTTCCTCGTGATTTTATTTGCTTCTGTCGCACATTCAATTTTTATTTCGCTAGAATAAGTCTCGGCGAGTCTTCTCATATTTTCGACATGTTTTACGACAGTTCACGACGCGATGTTACACACCCGGTACAGAACGGCCTCCTCCCGCCACCCACTCGACCAGGACCAGCCCTGACGGATCGTGATACCCCGCGGACTAATGCCGATAATTGCATTTTGCAGTTCGTGAATTTCTTCTTTCCTTCCGCTCCGTTCTTGCTCCGTGCCCGACTCTTTCCTGTTCGCTTGATCTTTGGATCCTTCAGAGGAGAGAAACGTGGCTACCGGACTGCTATCAACTTCGTGTTGCTCCTTTTTTTTTTTTAAGAGGCCAAGACACGAGATAAATAAGTTAAATATCTAATCAACAAATAACAGCGTTTTATTTATCTTCTACGTAAGTTTGCGAGCGAGTTTTGTCGGCAACTTCGTTAAGATGATTAAACACTCTCTCAAGAAAGCAACTTGTGTCGAATTGCTTTTGAGAGAAGTGTGAATATTAAGGTCATGCTGTCTCTCCAACCAAGTTCGGTTAATGCGTTTCTTTTAATAATTCCCGCTCTCTCATATGCCTTTTATAATCGCATGATTTCCATATCAAAGTCGGCGATCTCGGCTAATCCCCGATGACTTACTCTACGCGAACACGACACATTTCCTCGATTATATTCCCTGTCGCCGACTATCGACTCGTTCCGACAACGTAATTAATCCCTTCCGCGGAAGGTGCTATAAATAAATTTATGTAGAAATGAAACGCGCGCGCAAGATACACATGAGTAAAGCGCTTCGAGAAAGAAGTGGCGATTCCAATGCTAACGAGCCACGTCGACAGCACGACATTCAGATTAAAATCTTCTTCTCTGGTCCTCGAAGTTGAAATCATCGGAAAGTAACGTGTGTTTTTATACATTTCATCTATTCGTACTGTGTGTGCGCGCGACGCGCGCGCTTGCATAATTATTCTCTTTCTGTCTATCGAGAATTAAAATATCGTCTTTCAAATGTGTGTCTTTTATTTTTGACACATGTAAAACTGTGTGACTATCTACAAATACGAACGTTTTTTAATTATAGATTCAATGACGTCTTTTTTTTTTTTTCAAAAAAGATATTTAGCAATATGGTTTTATATAAGCCTGGCCTGAAGGTGGGATTAAACACAGATCGCTGAGAAATGTGCCTCTAACTACTGCGGAATCTTATCACTTCTTATCGAGTCCCGCGCGATGATCGGACTCCCATAAAACAAATCGAATCGTCGTCGTTCCCGGGGGGCACGCCAAGAACGTTCGAGGAGAATCGAAGCGTCTTCGAGTCGTCGAGAAATCCAACTTGTAATAACCCGCTTTCGTTCGCTTGAATTTATCGGCGCCCGCTCGTCGTCGATTAATTACTGCGATCGAGGGTGCGTTTTATCGGCGCGCGCGATACGACGAGAGGAAAAATCGTTAACGACAAGTTGTAGAACCGAAGGACAAGATTTGCAATTCGCAGTTAGACTCGAGAAAAAATCGTCCATGGACGATTTATAAAATGTTGTGTTGATGTCGTTTCTTCGAGAAACAAATGTTTACAAACTAAAGAAATCGAAAGCTCAGAGAAAGCTCGTTTCTCCGCTTTTCGTGGATTCGTTTGCAACTGGACCCGACGACTTCGGGACCAGCTCGCGACTCCGATCCAGGATACACTCAAGGGGGATGAAGACGAGGGAGAAGGGAGAGAATAGAGAAAGAAAGAGTGTACGCTCCTTCGTGTACGTGCGTGACGTCAATATGTCGAGGGTAATAAGATGGCCGGCGATAAAGTGGTGGGTGTAGATACAAGATAACAATCAGCTGCAGTAGCTCCTGGCAATCTCGTGATTACAGGCTTAGCCTCCAGTCTCTCCTTCTCCTTTGCTCTCTCTTCTACTCGTTTCGTCTTGAAGCTGCTACCTTCCTGACCGTGCCTTTCCTTCTCCGTTCCCCCGTCTTCACGAAGCTTTACGATATATTTCATAAGCGGTATAGATCGTCTGCCCACGAGGGCGCACCGACTCCCTTTCTCCCCTTCCCCCTTCTCCTCCCCTTTCGCTCGGCGATCCTCATTCTATTCGTCTTCTCTCCTTCTCGCCCTTTCTCTCCTCTTTTCCGTCTACGTCGGCGTCGACGGCGATCCAGAGGTACCGAGGGATCCGAGAGTACCCTGATTCCACTCTCCTCGGGCTCTCTCCCGGCCACAGGTACCTCTTAATAATAATTTCGATCGGTAAATTGGCGTGGTGCATATTTCAAGCTCCGATCGTTATCTCGCGAGACTGTCGGCTGCCCGAACGCTCTTGCCGCGGTTCCGTTTTCGTGGGGGATGGAAGGACGACGCAGCCTCGGGGGCTGCACACGGACGAAGGACGAGTCGTTCCCGCAACTCCTGCCGCGGCTAGAATCAAGGATCGAAACCGCTGTTACGTTTTGGTAATTTTCGATGCGCTGCAGACACGATAAAGTGCACCTTACGTCAATCTCGTACCTATGTAGCTAGATACATGTATACTTCCACTTTTCTTCGTAGGTATGTAAGAATGAGTATAATTTTGTAAGTTGTAAATTAAAAATTTAATCGACGTTCTCAGTTTGTGAACAAATTTTTAATAATTTAAAAAAATAACAATCAATATTTATGTTTATATTGATTTTTGCAGATTAAAATACTTTGTACTATATACTTTCGATGTACTATACTCGATGTATATACTTTCGATGTACTATGTACTTTGTACTATATACTTTTCTAACTTTTTGTCAGATTTTGTCAATTTTTCGATGTTTGCTCTTTCGTCAAGTTTATAAGAAATCGAGCATTCAGGATATAGACAGACAATTATGCAAATCATTTCTGCATCATTGTCACATCGTTTGATCAAGGAAACAGCAGTGGCGATTTAACTTTCAGCGGTAACGTCGCGCTGTTGCTGACTCGCTGCATTAGGCAAGAGCTCAAGCGCGGCGCTTATCGTCTCCTTAATCAACTAAACCCGTAGCATCAAAGTTTCCGCCGCAGTTAGCAGGTCCTTAGAGTGCAAGGATCAAATAGTCCGGGCTTGAGAGAACTACGAGAGCTCGAGCTCGACGAAAACTCTCCGTTCTCGATTTCAAACGCAAATTCGTGTACCGGCGTGAGGTCTACCAGACCGGCGAATCCCGTGCGAGTTTCGTTCGCTCCTGCCAAGGATCCGCGGTCGACGAAGTTACCCCGAGAACGATTCGATCCGCCGGCGATTATAATCGAATCCAAGACGCCTAATCTATTCCACAGCTTCGCTCCTCTTACCCCGGCCCTTCGACCTCTCATGACGCTTTAACGAACAACTCGCACCTTTCCGCTGTCCGTCGGGAATTTCCATCCGTTCGCTCGCTGGACACTGATGGTATAGTCGAGATCTCGCTTATGCCGGTCATTCACGCGGCGCGAATTATGTATCCCTTAATTCATAACGTCCTGTTACGAGGTACAAGTGCTGCGAATATCTCATGGGCATATGCGAATTATTTATTACGCAGTATTCTGCGAGAGAACTAATTAAATTTTAAATAAAAATTTATTGTTTACGTTTTTGTTAAACGTTTACGTTACATTACGTTAAACAATCTTTTTAGCGGAAATGAATATTAACATGTACTGAAAATAATTGTTTAACAAAATGTCACATTACCATAAAGTAAGACTTTTTTTTATTTAGTTTTTTGCTAATTGCAAATAAATCTTTTTCACCAAGATTTTCACTCTTACTTCGATGCGAGAGTGTCGGCAGTATGGGGTAAGTGTATTTGCTTGTGTGTCACGCTATGTGTCAGATCCATGCGATGACGTCACCGCGGAAATGAATCGACGCCCGCTTTCGGCGATTGCGATCGTAAAAATTCAGATCACGGACTAGCGGCAGTAAATAAAACCATCGCCTTTTCTCCCCGTCTCTCGTTCGCTGACATATTTCTTCTCGCGCTCCTCGCATCTTTCCACGCGCGAACTATCGATTCCCCTTTCGAGCCAGCCTAACAGTTACGCTGTGTGGCAGATCGAACTTTTTAAAGTGGAAATTCATGGACGGGAGGGAGAAAGGCTCACAAGGCTCTTCGTCGCGACCGAGATCTTGACGTGCGGCTTGAAAAATTGTTTTAATCACGCGCGCTGATAAGTTACAGAACTTCCAAAAGATCCTCGAAATTTTCAGAAAAATGCAGAGGTGATAAGATAGGAATATTTGTAACATGTAAGAGAATGTAACGGATATTTGCGATTATTAAAAACCATTTGTCAACACGTACAGTTCAATTTTGTTACTCAATAAGTTATAATCAATAATAGCAAGATTTTTCTTATTGTAATTCTACTTCATATCACTTGTATGTTAATTTTTCTGGTCTCTTACGAGATTTTCTTACGATTCAATTTCTTGCTGTAATTAAAAAAAAATCTCGTTGAAATTTTTATTTAAAATTTATCAGTAAAAGCGTATACACACGTATTATCCTCGAAGCTTCACTGTTTCCACAAAATTCTCGAGTTGTTTCATAGATGTCACTATATTTGTACGCTATACAACATTCTCGGCGAACCCTTTCGAAGGGGTGTCCTACGAAGGTTTCTCTCTCTTTCTCTCTTTCTCTTTGGGCGATTACATAGCTGCGCGCTGCTGCCATCTCGTTGCAGTTTTGATCACTGTATACCTCCCCCTCTTATCGCCTCCCCTCTAGACAGCACCTATGGCTTTCCCTCTTTCTGTTCCCCTGAAACCCCTATCCCCACTATTTCGAATCGCTGGCTCCCTTCTCTCTGCGAGCACGTCGAATCTCGCTGTCCTCTCTCCACGCACGCGTAGCCCTTTTTCCTCTCTTCTTACCTTCTCACGGGAGCCAGATACCCACAATAGGGAAAAGCTGTAGCGCACTATAAAATCCCTCATAGCGTATTTCGTATTAAAATATTAAAATATTCATTTCGGGCATAAAGGCGGCCAAATTACGCCGGTTAACGTCCTCCATTCACGTACGGTGGCGTTTCTCTACATCTATTTTTTTTCACTTTTTTTTTTTTTTTTCTTTTTTTTTACGACCGCCACGACCTACGACACGTTCTAAATGCACGCTTTTACAGGATATCCTCGGCTGAAGCGCTGATTCGCGGATCGTTGCACATTTTATTTCGACGATCGTTAAAGCGCGGTTACCGCACGTGTGCGTACGTACACATGCGGATGATCGAGTTCACAACGATAGTCGCACATTGTCGCAGCTACGCTCTGTGTTTAACAGATGATCAAATTCGTGCGAATCTCGCTCTCGTGTTCCCACGCAGAATTTCTGGCCGGTCGCGTATATATTTTTGGAAAATGGATGCAAAACGAAATTTTCGCGTAGGAGTTTTTTGGTCAAAAATAGAAAAAATTTACGCGGCCACGTTCTACGCTTCTGATGATTGACGAACTGTGTGTTTGCTAACGAAAATCTCACGTGTGATATATGGCAACGTTGTCTCACACATATTTGATAGCCACATCTTGAGATAGTGGCTCAAATCTATTTTTATTTATTTTTACGACCGCCAGAACCTACGACACAACGTTTTAAATATTCGCTTCCGTATGAGCAGCTGGTCGTTAAAGATCATCCAAACATCGTCGACCGTCGTAATTCGGGAATTTTATTCTTCGTATCGCGTCGTCATATATCGAGAGGAACGCGATGATGACACGTTTGAAGAAGTCTACGATTGTAATTTCAAATGTATCTGAAGAAGATGGTTCAGCTAGTGTGCCTGTATGTGCATGTTCTATTATTATGGTCACCGTGCACGGTGCGCGTTGTGTGTGCGCGCGCGAGTGAGTGCATTCCATGTGTGTACTTCCCTTCGAGTTCACAGACGGATTTCGTATGTAAATACGTATTCTTGGTTACCTCGGCGAGCGTTGTCGCGACTACCATGACTGTGAACGATTATTCGGAATTCGAACGTATTTTCAAAGCGTCGCAGCTAATTTTGGTTCCGTCGGGACGTCAGCAAGTCTGAACGTATTCGTATTAAAATTAAGAGAAGAAAGATCACAGAGATATATTTTGAACTGCGTAGTATAGAAACCAAAATCCGTTGAACTAAAATGTTTTTTACTTTATCTGTAAATTTGACAAATCATTTTTTAAATTATACGTACGTGCAAATATATGAGAAATTTTATCGATTAACAAGATAGTTCTATTGTGCTTGAAAAATGCGATAAAATGCGTGTGGAATCGTTAGAGTCGGTCAGGAAAAAAAAATAGAAAAAGCGGGAGCCGAGAAAATTGGGCGTTTAATCGTACAAAATCGATTTCTTACTGGCGTGTCCTGTACATATGTTTTCGCACTCTCTCGTGGACCTTCGATCGTAGGACAAGGTGCAACCGGGTCGCGCGGCCCCCTCAGGATTGGACTCCAAAGGGAGCCTAAATTATGCAAGCAAACGTTCAGGTAGCTGAAGTGTCACTAGTTAGGACTAGGACTGTTGCCGCTTGTTTCCTGCGTTTTTCCTGCACACCTATTCCTTTATCTCTCTTCCTCCCGAATTTTCGTCATCCCTTGTCTCTCTCTTCTTCCCTCCCCCTTTCCAAGCATATCTTGTGTGCCATGTGTGCGACGGTACTGTATGGAAACCAGCTAGCTACCTGTCGGATCCTAAGCAAATATTTCACAGCAGCATTCAATCCAATTTGGCACAATGGGGGTACACGAAATCGAATTAAGGGTGCGTTATGATGGCGCGATCGATCGAGACGATCCACCGTATGGAAATTTCGCGAGGGCAACTCGTCTGTAACGTGGAGATAACGATCGAAGAGATAGGAGCGCGCGATATAGGAGAGATTTTATAGAAATCAAATAAGATAAATCAATTAAAGAAGAAAACTTCTCTCTCTCTCTCTCTCTCTCTCTCTTTTATATAAAATTTCACGAAAGGATCACTTCTCGTGACTCTTCAACCAATACATATTGAATTAATTAGTCCACACGTAATATTCCGGAACTTTAAGCGCTTTCTTTTCATGTTAAAATACGTTGAAGATAAAAAAGAATTAAACTTTTAAATGTTACTCTTGTTTGACCCATCTTCCTGACGGAAGTAAAAGAATCTTCGATAACTTCGCTTTCGTGCGAGTTAACGACTCGGGGCTCGTTCCTGTCCTTTCCTGCCCGCCCTTCTAACCTTCTCTTCCACCACTCTCGGCTAATATTATGCACTCGGCCGACAACGTGAGACGATGCGTGTGTGCGCGTCGCGTCGAAACCAAGTACGTTATATGCGACATATCACCTCGGTCAAACGATCGCTCGACGAGATCCGTCTTCGGCATTTTAAGCAGCGCCATTCATAATCTGTCAGTCTGACGATACATATGTAAAGACGATTCTATTATTGCCTCTCCTCGCCCTCCCGTACCGTCGCCGGTGCTTGCGGTGTCCTACGACAAGCGGTGGCACTTATGGCAACGAGCCACTGTGGCGCGCGTAACGAACGCGAATTTATGCGCCTCGCGCCGAGCCTTCTATCGACCGCTCGTAGATCACCGCGGTGTCGGCGTAGCCGCGAAAAGTCGGCGGACAGCGGAAGGCAAAAAGCGCGAAAAGGGGCAGAAAAGACGAATGGCCGGTCTTTCGTTACGTTTCGCCGACACCGACCAACGGAATGCACGTCAATGATATACGTAAGAACCTTGTACATAAATAGGTAGCATATAGAATATTGCGGCAGAGAGAGAAAAAGGGAAGAAGTGTAATATTTCACAGTAACGTGCAAAAAATAATCTTCCATTCGTCTAGTAGGTTGCGTCTTAAATGATTGATTAATTTGGATAATATGTTTAAATATTGAAGTATCTTTATTTAGTTTTTTTTTTACAATTTGATTAAAAAAAAAGTGATTCAAAACATGTTGCCTGTATTAAAGAATGCTGGAAAAGATAAAGCTTTGTATACTCCGCTGTTTGCGGCAGCAGAAATGGAGAAAGGGGACGGCGAGGCAAGTGAAATTCCGGAGGCCGTTCGCGGGCAACGTACACCCGCGTACACGCGGAATGCATAATTTTCTTTCTCAGTGACAGAGCTTTGCGGTTTCGCTCGAGCGTGCCGTGATAAAAAGAACGCAATGCGAGCCTCGTGCAAGTCTCGTCGATTCCACGTAAAGCTAATCGTTGACAGGCAACGGTGACGTCAAAGCATCGCAATATTTTCTGCATAACGGGCATTTAACCGACACAATTTCTCCAGTGCCAGTATAAAACAGAGGACCTCAGTCTTATCGTACCGACCTGGAAACATCACGGCCAACTGTTGCACTTTACAGAAAATTATTTGGAGAATGCCTCGTAGGAATTCTCTCCAGAGTCGCGAGACCTCTAGCGCGACTGCTCGCGAAGTCGTGGAATGTTTCAAGATAGCTTTTGAAGCGGCTATACAGGTATCGGTTTTCTTTACGACCGATTTGTTGCGAAGAACTGGCGCGTGAACATGTCGAATTGCTGACTTTTTCACAGGTTTTGTGATAATATTGCCGCAAAGTAAAATGTAATTACACACACACTTTCTCTCTTTCTCTTTCTAGTGTTATACAAAACCATGTATATATAAATAAAAAAATTTATAAATAAAAAAATGAGTATTTTAATGGCTTTGTAAAAATAAGCTCTCGATATTTATCGCGGTAAATAGTGTGTTTCAGTTTTACTTTACAATACTGCTCGAATCGCTCGACGCGAAAAAGAAAGAAGCACACGCACGAAGGCACCGTCTTTTTTCCTATTATTTTTTATCGCAACACTCGAAGCGCAGAAGAACTCGCGTACGTCTCGTACGAGCGATAATTAGCCGCGCTTCCTCGCACGCGCGAGCAATAATGAAAAAAAAAAAAAAAAAAAAAGAAAGTGTCTTTCGCACGTAGCAACGCGAATTTAATGAAAGTACATTCCCAAGCGAGGAACTGAAATGGCGCGCAAAGCCAGTCGGGTAGTTGAAACAGACTATACGACACAGGAAGATCCCGCGGCACACGATGATCTAACTCACCCCTCCTGAGGGGTAGCTGGCACGTACTGCATAATGCTGCTACCTGTGGCTCTCATTTAAATGTACTAAACCTCGCTCGCTCGCGCGTTCGTTCGCTCCCCCGATCCTACTTCCCCTTTTCTCCCTCCTTCGCTCTCTTCTCAATGCACTTTACTCGCTTTCGTTCGCTCACTTGCTTTTTGCGTGTGACTTGTTCTCCTTTGATACCTACCACCCCCTCGTCGCGGAAAGAACGGAGCACTCTTTTTCATAATTAATCATTTCGAATGAGTACCTGTTGCTGTTAACTGTAATCGGCTATCAATTGATTTTCAAGTATCTTACATAGACTTTTGTCTATACAAGAGTCTACGCTCGCTAATTTGTATCTCACATTGATAAAAAATGATAGAATATACATTGAAAATATTCAAATTTAAATCGTGTTTTGCAGTGTTACAATTTCGTGGGCTGAAAGAATTCTCAGCGTATGCATAATTTTTTCACGCTTTGAGGCCGAAATAACTTTTTAAATCGAAGTTTTGCGACGCGCGGCGCGGATTATCTTTCTCGGTTTATCGTTTCCTTCGCCGCAGCAGCGAGACGATGTTGGCGCTGTACGGAATATCGATAACGAAGGCGCGCGTAATCAGCGGACGAGTCGAAGCCAACGGTTACCCGTGCACCTGTTGCACCGCTAGCTACGCGAAGAGGAAATGAAACTGTCGACGGGCAGGATTGTACCGCGACAGTGCCTGAAAAATTGATCTTTCGCTCGCGTACGTGACGAGTATGCCATCGTGGTTCTCGCGGAGGAATCTCGCGACGCATGAGCGTAAACTTTGTATTTCGGAGCATTGTCTGAAACTTGACGAAAAAGATAAGAATCTTGCGCGAATATTTATTACATTTCGTTGAGGAGAAAAATTGCATCGTGTGAAAGGTTTTAATTTATATACTTTACAATTATATTTTTGTGTTAATTGTATTGATAACATGATTTCCGCAGATTATTTTCTCGTAACTCGGATGTTCTCACAAGATATGTTTCCTTCCCGAAAACAAGGAATATTAGAATCGTCGCGATGTCTAACCGCGTTTTACCGCGCGTATACAATTATCCGCTTAAATTAGTACCTGTTGCATGCGTGTGCATATCGCGATAATTCGCGATAACGATCACGAGCGTGAATGTGAAAAGTTTTGACGATATATAATATATCTCGTTTGTTTGCAAGACGAGACGATAGAACGAGACGGTAGATGTGAACTTAGAGCGGAGAAATTGCGTGCACCTGAAGAGAAGAGTCGCGGGGAACGCGGCAAACACGGACGAGCGCTGCTGCGCGTCGAATCGGCTCCGAGTCTCTCGACGGCAGGAACGAAACGGCGCGGTTGTGCAGCAGGGCACGGCGCAGGAACAACGCGGTGTGGCGCGGAACAGTGTGACGGTGGTGGCACGGCGCAGCGGCAGCAACGTTGGCGGCGGCGGCGGCGGCAGCGACGGCGGCGGCGGCGGCGGCGGCGGCGACGACGGCATCAGCGAACGAGCGTCGTTAGCCAGACGAGAGCGTAGTCGAGCGACGACGAGGGGGGGTCGAGAAGGACTGGCGCCTGGGGTGCCTCGCCTGCCTTCGTAGGCGCGGTCATAGTAGGTTCCGCCTGATGCTGACGTACGTCGACGGCCACCTTGCAAGCCCGGCCAATTGCGAGCGGCGCAGACAACGGCGGTAGGGATATCCACGGCGGTTGCGCGCATGACAATCCTCCACCACAAACTGCTCCGGGTGCCTCGGGAACCTCGAGCAGGCTGCGGCGCTAGGCAGTCAGTCGCTCTCAGCTACGACATGCATAACGCATGAGAGCCCGAGCGAGATCTCTCTAACCCGTCTCTCCTCCGCCAACACACACACATACACACCCACATATATACACTCTCTCTCGCTCTCTCACCCTCTCTCGTACACACACTCTCTCCCCGTACTCTCTCACCCACACAATTTCACGCACACACCGTATGTATACGCACACGTACACTCACGTAAAGAGAGGGACATCCACCGCCAGGAGGAACACATACGCACGACATCATATACCTACTCTGCTCCCGCCGAGTCGAGTCTCTTCCGTTCCGCGATTACCGTCGTACGTCCCTTTACGCCGAGCCGGTCGGTCGCTCGTACGCTGCTCGGTCGTCGGTCCGCGGTGACAACCCCTAAGTGTAGTCGCGCCGTGCATCGTCGCCATCGGTTCGTCGCGTTCAACACGCCGGAGCCACGGACACGACGCCAGTGCGGAATAATCCTCGCATCAACGTAGACATTGTCTTCGTCGTCGGCGTCGTCGTCAATACGAGATAGTGATTATTCGACAACGAGTTTGACAACCACATCAGGAATGAGTGATCTCGGCTGAATCGATATTCTCGTCGCGAGTGACTTCTCGACTCGATTGGAGGGTCGGTCTATTCACGAGACCCAAGAAGAGAGGTTTTGATTACGCGTGTGATTCATCGGAAGATTACAAACGAGAGGAAGAAGCAAGTCCCGGAGCGCCGCGATAGAGCGGTGCTCCGATTTACGGAGCAGCGCTTCGTTTTTACGGAGACCCACCCTGTCAGAGCAGAACAACATATTGTGTCTCTCTTTCTTTAAGGATTCGTCGATGTTTTCGTGTTGTCGCGTACATGACACAACTCGAGAAACTATGGACGAAACCTCATCGAGAGCGACAACCAGCTCCGTCTGGTGTCCGGTGTATCATCGCAAACTGTGGATTGTGCCAGTGATCAGTGATTATTAAGAGAACAGTTTCGCGAAGATTCATTCAAGTTTACGTTATCGTGACTACTTGACAACATCTTGAGAAAACAAAAAAGAAATTATCAATCATCGTCAATATTCTTGTGAAAAATTTATTCTTAAAATTCATCAACGTTCGGAAGACTCTCTGTGTGCTGGCTAATAATATACACCCCGTGGGCGTTCCACGGCGGGTAAGCACACATCGAGAGGGTTTCGTGAAGCCTCTCCGACGAGCGGAAAGTAGATGGCCGCTACCACGTACATGCCGGTTAGTAGCGCAGTGTCTACCGACCTGGATGGTGGTTCGGGTACAACGATCGGGATGAACATCGCCGTTGGTGGCTACTCCTCGGGCTCGCCCCGCAGCGCCGCCGACGCCGGCGAGATGAAGTACATGCCGGCGCCGCAGCATCATCACCACCATCACCATCACCATCAGGTGACATCTTCGCCGTCGCCGAACGGACTTTCCCATCCGGCGAGTCTCTCGTCGGCGAATCCCTGGGTGAGCCTGCAACCCGGCAGTGATCCCTGGGCGGCCTCGATGGGTATGCATCACACTACGCATCACCCTCATCATCATCCTCATCAGGCGAACACGAGCCTCGACGTAAAACCGTTGACCGCGGCCGCGGCGACCGCAGCGGATCAGGGCATGCACCATCGGGGCCCGCATCAATCCCCGGGTATGGCTTCGCCGCATTCTTGGCACGCACCGGTCGTCCCGTCGGCGCACTACAACCCTAGCGGTGGTGCGGCCTCGCCCACTACACTTCAGCAGTACCATGCGGCAATGAACGGTATGCTGCATCAACATCCGCATCAGCATCCACATCAGCTGCACAACCATCAGACCGGTCTACCTCACCACCTGAGGGACGCGCATAATCACAGTCCACCGTCGGGACATCCCTTGCACGCGGGTCATCCGCTCGACAGGGATCACAGCGCAGGTGAAGAGGACACGCCGACGTCGGACGACCTCGAAGCCTTTGCCAAGCAATTCAAACAACGGCGCATCAAGCTCGGCTTCACCCAGGCGGACGTCGGGCTCGCGCTCGGTACTCTCTACGGCAACGTCTTCTCGCAGACGACAATATGCAGGTTCGAAGCTCTACAGTTGAGCTTCAAAAATATGTGTAAGCTGAAGCCGCTGCTGCAGAAGTGGCTCGAGGAGGCGGACTCGACGACCGGATCGCCGACGAGCATCGACAAAATCGCCGCTCAAGGCAGGAAGCGGAAGAAGAGAACGTCGATAGAAGTATCGGTAAAAGGCGCGCTCGAACAACACTTCCACAAGCAGCCTAAACCCTCGGCCCAGGAAATCACCTCGCTGGCGGATTCGTTGCAGCTTGAGAAAGAAGTCGTCAGGGTGTGGTTCTGTAATCGACGGCAGAAAGAGAAGAGGATGACGCCGCCTAACACGCTAGGCGACGGTATCATGGAAGGCATGCCACCGGGACATCAAAGCCAGAGCGGTCTCCATCAAAGTTATCATCCTCAGGATCACCTGCACGGCTCGCCTATGGGCCACAGCCACAGTCCGCCGATGCTCAGCCCTCAGGCCCTCACGGCTCACTCGCTTGCTGCTCACTAGCGTTCGCCGGGGCCTCCCCCGTTGGGCCTCGCGGTAACCTCGCAAAATTCGACGAACGTGTCGTCGGCAGAGACAACGACTCTGCCGCCGTTCTATCATCACTACCTTCAGGCGCGCACCGGCAGTTACACGACTTCGTAGCTGATCGACTCGCGGCGCCCTTTCTGTCTGCCGGACGGCGCTCGTTACCGGAACGAAGGTACCGAATGGTGGCTCGTTCGACGAGGTTCAACGGGGCTTAACGAGGCCGAGACCGGTCCATTGGGGAGGCTGAGAAGCTGACGCGCCCGATCGCCGATCTTTTTTCGACCTTGACCGCGCGCACAAACTTGAAGAAAGAATAAAATATTGAAGAAACAGAGAACATGTCGTCGTAACATGTTGCAGCTATCACAACAAAGCATCGATGATCATTCTGTGTTCAAGTTCATTAGGATATCTTCGTCGTCAAAAATACCTTTTTCGCCGCCGTCGTCTTCAACTCGCGATAACGGCTGTTTCTCTCCATCGATAAAATGATCCGACGACAGAAGAAGATCCAATGTTGTTCTTTCGAAGGATACCACCGGATCGTGGTGATTATTTCTCTTCCGCGCCAGCCAGGTCGAGACCTGTTCGTCCGTTCGTGGAGCCGATTCGCAGACCTTGTTGGCTGTTTGCTGTTGTTTGTTATTGTTGTTTCGTCGTCGTCGTCGGTGAACGGTAGTGGTTTCCGACGGGAATTCAAGAAGGGATAGTTTAATAACGGAGTGCGCGGAGTGGACTTCGGCGAGAGTGCAGACGAAAAGAATCGAGGTGTTTCTTCTCTCTCTCGTTCACGGAGATTCGATTACCGGACACGCAACATGCATCGCAAGGAGTTTTTCCCTTGTTTTCCTTCACGAAGAAATCTTGAAATTCGCAGATCGGACGGACGAACGAGCGTCAAAGAAAAGAGCGTACGTAAGGGACGAGTGTGCTGTGTTCGCGCGGGATTTGCTCAGTGCAAACCCGGCGGATGATGTAACATAAGTAAATATGGACTGTAAATAATGTACTAGATAAAGCTAGTAAGTTAAGTGAGAGAAAGAGAGTGAGAGAGAGAGAGTATGAGTTTTATTGTCGTCGTCGTCGTCGTCGTCGTCGTTGTCGTCATCGTCGTTGTCGGCGAGCGAGAACGTTCGAAAAACTAGACGCGGGAGCTGGAATAAATGGAGGAAAGAGATGAAGAGACACGAAGGAAGAGAAAGAGAGAAAACAAAGGATATGCGACGAATTAAAAACAAAAAAAAAGAGGGACAGATTAACTAGATATATAAAAAAGAGACAGGGCGCACATCGAAGAGGGAACGCGTGTCGGAAAAGCGTGTGCGAAATCTTAGCGAGACAGCAAGACAGATCCCTTCTCACGCGAAAAACCCCTTCTGTATAAAAAAAAGTAAGTACACAAATATACATATGTACATACACACGCGAGTCTATACATATATATATATATATATATATATATATATATATATATAAATGAAAATATTGTATTATTATACAAAAAAGTATCATTATATAATTATTAATATAAAGAGAGAAGAAAAAAATATATATATATATATTATATGACAAAAAACGCGCGCGGAATATGCCAATATATTCGAAAGTTCTATGTCTATGTATAGATCAAAAGATTTTAGCTATGTTCTCATCATTATTATATAATTATTACGTTTTATTATGATTACTATTATTGTGCATTATAATAATTATTCTATTATTGTAACGTTTATTGTCCAGTCTTGAGTAAAAATGTTGTAATTGTGACACAGTCGGCGTTAACCCGGTGATTTTATATATATTATTATTGCTATTATACTATTCGCCACCATTATTATTGTCACTTATTATTATTATTCTTTATTATTGCGATTATTATATTTTTAACTATTATTATTGTCATATCATCGATTATCTGTATTGCCCGAGAGTCGAGCGCGGAGCCGAGGATGTCGCGCGTCTTCCATCGCTGCCGGGCATAACATCAAAGATTTTTCTCTCTCGCACTCTCAATCCGTCTTCCTCCGCCTCTCAGCTTCTCGTTTCGTTCGTCTTCTCCCCATGTCACAATTGTGTGTTTTGTTTTTTGTTTTGTTTTGTTCAAAGAGGCTTAGGCAGATGCGAAACTGACGTGCGCGATTCGCGGTATCTATCTATACACGCTAGGAACGAATATTTTTTATCAAGAAATACGTTAGATAGTGATAAACTATGTGCTTTACGCGGAAATCATTAATTATCCGATGAGATTATTGCATGCCGATTGAATGAACACACAAGATCGTTCGTGTGTGTGTGTATCTTTTGTCGTTTAAAATATTTTTTTTCTAAATATATTTCAATATTAAATATATTTATATTTAGAAGAAAAAAAACGCGAAAATTCAAATTCATGACATTCAATCAGGGATGATTTGCATGATTCAAATAGTGTACAAAATTTCAAGATTGTTTTTTTCATACAGATAAGAGTCTGTGCTTTTCTCCAATCTTCTTTGGTTTGTTTGCCGATCGTCTCTCTACACACATGAATTATCTCGCGCAGATTCCTTTTTTCGTTTTTTTTCTTTTTTTATATTACGTCTGCGAATTTCCTCGCGCATAACTAATAATTATTGCACTTGTCGCGTGCGATACACAACGGAGACATTAAAGATGACGAAGCTGTCATTCTTGTCGTCGGTAAAATTAACATTGTATATCAGTACCTGAAGTGACTGGAAAAATAATAGGAGCAGATACAAGAAATATCGAAAACACGCAGCTCGATGATAATATAAGACAAACTATTAATAGCAAATTAACACATGAGACGCGTAGACTTATTGAACGTAAAAGCGAGATCTTGCTGGTAATTTGCGTTTCAAAAATTTATTAAATGTTTCGACTGTGTTCAGCTGTTTGCAATACGAAAAGTCAGATCGCTGAGATTAGTTAAAAAAAAAAAAAAAAAAACAAAATACGAAAGTAAAGACTAAAATTATCATAAGTACGAATCAAATCGATATATTGTTAACGCTCGGTAATGTTAGACAATATGTGATAACTGAAAAATAACTGAATGTTTCGTAGATGTAAAAAAAAAAGAAAAAACGATCCTAACAAAGAGAAACAATAGAAAGTAAAGTACAAGAGAGCTGTGATATGTATAAATGTCACATCTTGAAATTGTGTTACTCGAATTCGCACAGGGATAGCACGAAAGGATAACGCTTTTACGCTAGTGCAAGCCTGATATTTATTGATAGGATATTGTTTTTTTATATTGTCTGTTTTTTCGCACATTATTATTATATATTCGTTGTTGCTGTCGTAAAACTTTTCGCGCGTCCTAAATTATATCTGTCGGGAAATGATATCTTTTCTCTTTCTTTCGCAAAGTTTGCTATTTAGATAGATCGCGCGATTTTAATTTTCTCGGCAGTATTATTTAATTCATGGGATCAGATTTTTATACCAGCTTTTTTTATGAAAAATCACAGCACTTTTTATTCAGATGTTTCATAACGTTTACTTTACGTCTCGAGCACAGCAAGCGCTCGAGAAATCGGGAACGCGAGATCTATCAATTGTATCTTCCGTTTTTGCTTTCGCGTCAAGGTTTCACTTTCCGCCTTTTTTTGATGTTATTTTTAAAAAGTCGCTCGAGCGCGTAGGTGGTCACGTGTCTCGTCGCTTCTTTTGTGTGCCGGATGTTCGCGCTCTTTCTCGTGCGATTTGCTTCATTAATCGTGTCAGCTAATCAATCATGTCAATATCTTCTAACATAATTAATAATCGCTGTATAAATCTCGCGTTATTAATTATCCATCTCAGAGGAGGGAGGTGCGTTTTTAATTTGTACGTAATGCAAAGCGCGACATTCCGCGAAAGAAAAGAGATTGTCTTTTTCGCGAATCTCCTCCTTGTGTTTCGCTTTGTTTCGTCGCTTTTTTCTTTTTTTTCTTTACTATCTATTGAGCCTTCTCGATCGATTCTCCGCCTTTATTGCATCCCTTTCTCGGTGTCGTGAAACGCGTAGGTGGTCGCGCGAAACTTCGCGGCGCCGACGCGCACTTCGTCTTCTTTCTAGCGATTTATTTTCTACATCTGTCGTTATGTGGCACTCCATTGATCGCGTCGCCGTTGAGTGCCTACGCGAAAAGCAACGTCATCTTCTTTTCTTTTTTTACATCGATAGATACGATACATATGCGCTGGTATCATGCGAATTCACTTGCTCAACATCATCGACGTGTCGTCATTGCTAGCTGATCGCGAACACGCGCAGGTGCTGTTTTTCCGCATTTGTTAGTCCTGTGTGTCCGATCAACTTTCTGCGACGGGAAATCAGCGAGTTAACGAGAATTCTGAATACTCGTCGATCCTGATTTACCAGCTTACGATTGTTGGCGCTGTTCAAACGTCAATCTCGCGTGCGTGATCACTTTCAAAAAAAATTCGTGACATTGATACAGCCGTGAGTAATCGCATTATTTTCCAGACGTCGTCGTCGTCGTTTTTTCAAATATCAGAAAATATTTTATAATGTGTTTCTCGTCTCTCACGACGAGTTATTATTATAATAATTTCTCATTATAACGTAACATTTTCTTGGCACGCAAAAAAAAAAAAACGATCGAAACGAAGTTTGGAAACAACAATTATTCCAATTATTACAACTGCATGACATCCGCACATGCGCATTGTTGTATATGATTGAAATAATGATTACAAATGGTAGTAACGTATACACTTATATTGACTCTTAGCACACCTCAAATCGCACACCTCGCGCGCTCTTGACGAACACGTTTTTTTTTTTTTTTTTTTTTTTT